>BLKR01015489.1:0-68315 GCA_011170035.1 Teleogryllus occipitalis
GATAGATAGATAGAAATTTATTCTACAATTGGGCAAATGATGCCCGGTGGCAGAATGCAAAATTACAATTACAAATAAAATAATATATAAAAAATAAATATAAAGAAACAAATTGACTGTCATTTCCTATATATGCAGATGGCATTTACAATCCTATACTAAACATTAAAATGCATACACACTACCATATAAATGAATAAACTTACATATTACACAAATATACATACATACAAACATATACGCGTATATACATAGAGAGACGAAGGAACCCTCACCTACACACCAATCAGAACTTATTCAGTCATATTCAGAAGAAATGAAATCACTTCACTTCACTTCACTGCACTGCACTGCATATAACTTTATCTAAATATTAATTGTTCAATACTTTTTCTGTAGACTACGCATAATTGCACCTTTCATTTCACTTCACTTCACTTCACTTCACTTCACTATACGTTTTCACCCTACTGGCTAATTTCCAATATTTTTTTTCTAAACCCTCGCGCTGAGCAAGGAAAGGGCTCAAAAACTGTCGCAGGCAAATCGTTCCAATCTACTATAGTTCTGTTTACGAAGGAGAATTTCCCTACGTCCGTTCTTTGTATTCTTGTTCTAATTTTATATTTGTGATCAAATCTATTTAAATAATCTGGTTTATCTAGCCTTCCCCGAATTTCCTGCCATGCGGAGCAACCAACGTAAGATTTATACAGCGTGCAAAGTCGTGCCCTCTTCCTCCGGCGTTCTAATGATTCCCAATGCGCAGGTGTGTTCTTCCGAAATGTATATTTTGCCGCTCTGTTTTGTATCCTCTCTAAGCTCTTTTTAAGTCCTATTCTGTACGGATCCCAACAACTGGCTCCGTATTCCATTACCGGCCTGACAAGCGAGGTATACGCGATTTCTTTTGCTTTCGTATTACATTTTTTAAGATTTCTCATGACGAAATGCAAAGACCTCCAAGCTTTACCCACTACATAGTTCGTTTGTTTCTCCCACCCCAATTTACAATCCAGGAGAATGCCAAGGTATTTACAGCTCGAGACTCTCGGAACTACGTCATTACCTAGCTGATAAGGTATTGTATGAAAAGCTCTGGCCCTACAAAATGTGATCGCTTTACTTTTCTTTCCATTTATAGTCATTTTATTAGCTATTACCCAATCGTAAATTTTATTTAAATCGTCCTGTAGTTGAATCATATCGTGCTGATCTGCAATTTCCCTATATAATATACAGTCAATACCTGAAGGAGAAGAAAACTGATAATGTAAGACCCCCCTCCCCACTACAACCCCCCACAACAGTCGAGAAACTTCCCTCCATTATCTGTCTGCTGGTTATTGAGATTGGCCACAAGAAAGAAAACACATTTTACATTGTCGACGTTTCGGCCGTATATTTGGCCTTCATCAGGGCTAGAACAGATAAAATATTTGTACACAAAGATATGTACAGTACATCACTTAGATCTATAGTTGAAGTTGAACAATTGATTATGAATAATTAACATTAAAAATTAACAAAACATAAAATTAACATAAAATTAACAAAAAAAATTCTGCTTTTGTAGAACAGAGTTTGTTAATGGGTTAATAACAGACCACATTAATATCGAGAGCTTTCACAAATATATTTTGGTGCCATCACTAACTTTTCTTGTTGCAAAATAATGTCTAAATTGTTTCAGAAAAATTGTGGGTCGAGAAGGTTACAATATTGATGCCCCCCATGAATTGACCCCTGCTAAGAGTAGATTTTTCTTTCCCCATTCCTACCAATTTTCGAACGACAATTAAGCCGAAAAAACTATTTAAGAACTAAAATGATTAGTCTGAGTAACTAGTTAAACAAACGGTAATTAAGTTAAAAGAACTAAAATGATTGGTCAGAAAAGCAATTATTATATCAAGTTCAAGGAAATTCCAAGTAGTAAATGTACTGCAGAAGAAAGTGTGATTTATTTTGCATAAAGTTCATGATAAGTGAATTCAGGTTGATTAACATCAAGTGGACAAAACACACCACTGTCTTTTCTTCAACTAAATATTTTATGTCATTTTGCTGAGCACCGCTTCGTCATTGCGCATCAACTTATTAAAAGCTTTTCTTATAACATCCAAAAAGTTGTTCTTAAAGTTAGTCAAAACAGAGACATTGTACGTATTGATGAAGGATCTATGTTTTACAAACGATACTCATTGACGGTTACAAACGATAAAAAACGCAAATTTATGAAATGACGGAATTTAGATGCATACTACGTCAGTCCTGTGTCTCGCGCAACACTGACATTGCACAAGACCTTGCCATCCGACCGTCAGAATTAGAATATACGTCGCGCATGAAACTGCAAAATGGCATAACTAACAAGAATAAATTTTATAGGAGAGTTAAAAAACAGGATAAGCTTTTTGAGTTTCAAGTTAAACTTTGAATAATTTAACTTATTTTATGTTGTTTCAGTCTTTAACATTACAATGGCTAGAGTTTGATATTTTTAATAGTTTTTAAATTTTTGACATGTAATATTTCGACTGTATATTACAAATTGTAGATATACATTTTGTTTTTATAAAATTAAACAGGAAAATATTATTTTTGGAATATGACATTTTGAAAGAAGTTGTATTCTTAGACAATGAATTTATTGATGTCAAAATCTCAATTTAATGAATTATGTGGGTTACGACATTTTCCAATTTCATGAGCAATTTGCTGTTCTCAAATTACGTAAATGATTACACTAGATCACCAAAGCACTTGAAGACTTGCAATTGCGCTTGAAGTTCGCATTATATACAGAATGCGACTAAATTGGAAAATTACAAAAATAGCTTTATAAGGAAACCTATGCATTTGAGTCCAAAACTGTTACGAAATTATTTATGCTTACAATATAAGGAACACGCATGAGTACTTTTCTCATGTGAAATGACTCACTCTGTATAATGTCTAATAAATGAGAGTAAAATGTGCCGACTTTCATTCATGCACATTCATAACACTTTCTTGCCTGTGTTGTCCAATGAGAAGCAAACACTTTTTCAAGCAAGTTCATGAAATATTCAAAATATCAAAAGTAGAAGAAATTATAACGCTATAGCAACGTAAGTGTAGAATAGTAGTAGTGTAGTTGTCATTCTTTTAGGACCAATAACGCCAAACAAGTATATGGGTTTACAACTGAGATTTCAAAATATTGAAAGATAGAATATTCATTTATGAGAAATGATTAAAATCCAGCAAAATAACTAAGAAATAATGAATGATTAAATTTCAGTGAAATACGGGAAGAAAAAAATATCTCCACACAATATCGTGTTCTTTGAAAGTAAGGAAACAGAAAATGGAAAACGAGAATTGACCGATTCCGCTTTCCAATTCTCTCCCGTGTTGATCAAGGCACCTACACATTCAAATCTCTTTGACTTTCCGTAAAAAAGGACAATTCATGGAGGTTACTTCATAATGGCGTCTATTTAAAGGACCTTTTGCTAGGATATTTCAGCCGCTGTTCCCACCTCAGTTGTTCCATCTACGTCACACGACTTCGATCGTGTTGGACGTCACAGAGGTTTCTCGCTACGCGGAGAGTACAGTGGCGGAGCTTCCACGAATTCTAATATTTACATATTTAACTTTCTCATGAAGTATCGACTACATCCTACATTTCTCAGTATGGAAACGCACACATCACATCTGAGCATGGAGAGAAGATAGCATGCAGTGGTTTTGAAAAAGGAGAAGTGGAATCTGTTTGAAGCTTATTTAGGGAAATTTTATTATTCTATTTAACGAAATCATAGACTATGCATTTTAATAAAAGAAAAGGGTTGTAAGTAAAGAATTTAAGTATGTTCGAACTATGTGTTCCCCTTGAAATAGTGAATTATTGAACTTACAATCGAAATGAATAATGAAATAAACTGTAACCTTTGCAATTTCAAAAGTAATATTTTAAATATTTACTAACCAATCAATATTTTGTTTACAAACTTATCGGAGGCCTCTATTCATCGGAGGTCCAAAGCAAGTGCTTAGTTTGCATATGAAATAATCTACTCCTGATTGTGATAGTTAAAGAGTGTGAATATCAGAATCGTTTTGCTTATCTGCACTATTCAATGAATCGGCTTTATACAATCGCTAATGGCAACCTTGTTACAAATATGATCCTATTTTAATCATTAAAGTTTAATAATTAATAATTAATTAATCCTCTCTTGCTTCTAATTTTTACTATTAGAAACCAGGTGTATCAAAGACTGAGTATTAGAACTATGTTGAAGAAGCACTAGGCTGCTTCAACTTCACCCTGTCCTCCTACTTGAGACAGACACTTTAAAAAACACTTTTAAGATAGCCACTAGTAAAAGTAGTTCTTTCAGCGTTTGCGTCGAGTTCAATTTTTAACACTAGTGTTACGAGTAAGTAAGTAGTAAGACGTCGAAAATATTTCACGTAAAATGACACGTAAAATTTCACGTAAAATGACGCGAAAAATACTCAAATTTTCTAAAAAGTGTACACGACCTTATTTCTAAATCTATATTTAAAGTACAGATTTCATTAAGAGAAAAGATCTGTATCATGAATATTTTACTTGTAGAAAGACTCCAAAAACAATTTGAACTTTTGCAATTTTCGAAAATCCAGGGTTTTTAACAAACATGTGACCTACACCACTTTCATATACGTCATCCAAGAACCAAATGTAATAAAATACGATAGAGACATTTCTTTAAAAATTTGGAAAATGTCCGAGGGATTCTTATAAAGTACCCCCCAAAATTAAAATATCGGTTTTAAATTCAAGACCGCGACATCAGCCAGATCGATTGGGAAATATCGGTTTTGGAGAAAATTGGCAGAACGGTTTACCCGCTTGTGTTGTTCACAGACGGACCGATATACGGACAGACGGAGGACCGACGAACGGACCGACGAACGAACCGACGAACGAACCGACGAACGGACCGACGAACGGACCAACGAACGGACCGACGAACGGACCGACGAACGGACCGACGAACGGACCGACGAACGGACCGACAAACGGACCGACGAACGGACCGACGAACGGACCGACGAACGGACCGACGAACGGACCGACGAATGGACCGACGAACGGACCGACGACGGACGGACCGACGAACGGACCGACGAACGGACCGACGAACGGACCGACGAACGGACGGGTGGACGGACGGACGGACGGACGGTCAGACTTATGACATCATTCGATTTTTCGGTATCAAGGACCCACAAATCATGGATTCTGGCTATACCACGTGTTACAGGTTTTTTTTCTAAATTGAGTAAGTGGATTTTTCCTCTTTTTCTTTACCAGAGCCCTGCAATAAGAGTTTTTTGCTGAAAATTCGACCATTTTTCGTACAGAATTACATAGTTTTCTCTCTCCTGCATAAGCGGTAGCGAGAAAGTAAAAATTAAATGTATATCAACTAAATGTATGGCAGATATCAATGAGATTACATACTTCGGCTGATGCCTGTCCAGAATAAAACGTGGATGTTTTCACAATGTCCTTGCGGTGTGGCATTTTATTCCGCCTCTTATGCAAGCTGAAATACAGGGTGTAATAAAACTCAACGCCACGATTTTAGAAATGGATTCTTCATCATAAGAGAAGAGAGTAAATAAAGTACAATATGGGGCCGGAAATGCTTAATTTCAAAGTTAGAACGGAAACGTTTATGAATATGAGTTTTCCCAACCTTGATTGATGTTAGAGTATCTCTTGAACGCAATGCGAATTATTTTCTTCAATTTCTAACTAAAGTACTCCAATTTTGATTCTGTCCCTTACTCCAATACAATTACAATATTTCCCGCAATATTTATTTATATAGTAGTTTTTTTTAATATATTAAATTTAGCTTCAAATTTATTATGAGGCATCCTGAAATACTGAAATAATATTTTATCTTCCAGCTCGGGATCAAATATATAAAATTCCCCTTTTGTTAATCACGTTCGATTTGGGGTCTCTTCTGGGTTTCGAAAAATATATAGTACTAATTGTAAGAATGCCATCCCGCAAGTAGGTGTCTTAGGTGCAAAAGAAATTATAATGCTTTAGGCCAAAACTGTTCAACAAAATTGGACCAATTCAGGATAGAAGCTTGCTTAGGCTACTACTTGAACTCTAGGAAATCACATTGATATTGATTTAAAACCGGGTGCGGTAGCTCAGTGCATAAACTAATGGCACTCCAGCGCCTCTGACCGGGAGGTCCTAGGTTCGAACCTGATGGCGGCAGGATTTTCGACACTAGCTTTTCAGCTAGGTCGAATTCAGTCGCTATCTGGAGGAGAATTCTAGCGGCCGGCTGCTCTGATCGGTAGTTTTCCGTGGTTAATCCGATCAACACCAGGCGAATGCCGGAACAGTATCCTACCAAACGGACCACGGAGCGCGCGCGATCTGTCCTTCCTCTTCCTTCTCCTATCATCTCCCCTTACACACACACACACACTCACATGCACTACACTACCACATATTCCGGGAGACCGGTCGGGAGCTTAGAGCTTGACCCGGCTGGGGCGGTGCCCCGCTGGTGGGAGAGTCGTGGTCAGGGGGAAACCCCACTAGCCGACGGTAGATCGGCGCCGGATCTCGCCATCCAGCGGTATTAATTATATGTACCACTAGAAAGGGCGTTTAACATGTAAAGAGAAATACTGATCAACCATCTTGTTGTATTTCGTAGTTTGACAAGACCCACAATTAACGAAGATAATATTTCAATGCCCAGTCAACGTTTGGAACTTACTCTTATTTATATTTGAACATGTCCTTGACCATTATCTTTTCGTTTCAATTAATTCAGGACAACAGTTCTTACATTAGGATACGTTTCGCGAGCGCTTGTGGTGGCACGTCTTCTTTGAGAACGCACTTCATAAATAAAAGATGTCACAAGCGTGCTTCAAACAATAGATTTCTCACGCCCTGAGACAATGTATGCAAATGCCACCTAAGTTCATTGTTATCTATGCTGATCTTGATAAAATAACATCAATGTTGTTATGTTAATGATAGAACAAAATGATTCCTTATTAAGAGAAGTCCTTTTTTCCTTCTTTGTACCGCATACTATTTTCGTACTTTTTACTTTTTCGCCATTATTTCGCAAGAAAAGTTATTCTAATTGTGGGCAGGAAAATGGAGAATTTTTGACAGAAATACTCTTGTTTCCTGGTAATTAAATAGTGGATAAATCTTGTTTCTATGTATAGTAAATTACTTCTTCTAACATGTTGTGCAGAAAGAATCCATGTTTTGTAGTTTATTGATACCGGAGAATCGATTGACGACAAAACGTATGTCTGTTCGTTGGTTTATCCACCCGTCCGTCTGTCTGTTCGTCAGTCCGACCGTCTTCCCGTCTTCCCGTCTTCCCGTCTGTCCGTCGTTTGTGGTCAAAGCTAGCGTCAAAACCGTTCAGGCGATTTTCTGAAAAATTGGTAGTCCTAGATCGATTTAAAGGACCGCAAGGTCCTCTGACTTTGAAACGGATATTTTAATTTTGGGGAGTACTAATTATATGAAACCTCAACAATATTTTCTCAAAAATGGATCTATTTTTTTTTTATTCGAATAGCGTAAAGGATCCTTACGAGAATGGATCAGGTCTCATTTCGTTAAAATCACTGATATTTTGATAATTTTAAAAGTTCAAATTGTTTTTGGCGTCCTCCTACAACTATAATATTAAAGATTCCCGTTTTAAGTTTAAAAAATGTTGCCTTGTATGCGGCGACAAATTCACCTCATCACCTGATGTTGTGGGAAAGTAGAGTTGTTTGCGTAATTTTTGTTCGTGTTTTCCTCATGAAACAATTAATGAAGCTAAAGATTTAAGAGAGATAGAGAATGTCCCACTGACTATGCGCGAGTCTCATAACTTCTAAACTATTCACAATATCGAAATGCAGTTTTGTGCTCAACAATGTGGAATCATTAGGCAAGTGATATGCCGTAGAGATAGAATTAGTGTAGATACGTAGTAATATACCGTATTAGATATGAAGAGTCTATTGAAATCTGCATCAAAGCAGACATGACTCTGAATGAACTTTCAGGGTCAGACTTATTTCAAAGATACAAAATTGTTTCTTTTAAAATTATTGATACAGAAGTGACTCAGATGGACTATAGGTTTCAAGATTTTCAAAACTTTCATTTTATTGAATTTCTTGACGAAAAGCAGTTTTTCATCTATAAAGCGTCCTTTCGTTCAAAAAAGTAGTCTTTACTAATAAAGCAATATCCATTCTTTGATAGTGAGCAGCTTCGAAATTAATTGACAAAGAATGAATGAAATGAATCTGCAGCCATGTATTGTGCATTGATAACGCAAAATACATGACTGCAGATTTATTGCTGTAGTATTTGTTAGACAATTGGTCTAGAAAAAAAATTCAAGAGACGGGTAGGTTGATACAACTCAGTCTTTCTCTTTATCTACCGCATTATGAAAGGAATATTATTACATTAAAGAGAGTAAAGACATTCCTGAGAAATTCCATGGAAAACATCAGAATCGGTAGTTTCAGAACTCTGTCTATCGACAAGTGTCGGCTAAATCAACTGTGCAGAAACAACAGCTTTAAGGAACATATTATCAACGTTTTTTTAAATAAAAAACCAATGGAGCTAATTCACAAAATAATGTAAGATAAGATTTTCAAAATACCCAACTGCAAGACTCTAACTTTGCCACTGTTATGTATTCGAGAAAATAATAACAACATTTTCTAAAAAAACGGCTCCACATTTTTTCTTGAACCGTTTAGCACGGGTAGATCTAAATGCATTGAATAACGTGACATAAACGTTCTTTTGACGTTTTCTTTTAATTTTTCAAAAAATAGACAAAAGCATTTTTTACACATCTATAACGTCGCTAATATTTGTGTTACAGTCTTTTTAATAAATCATTGCATTTGCGAGTACAAATGCTTCAAATAATGTCTTTTGAAGTTTTTCGGCATCTCAAAACATTTCTGTGAACGTGAGCTCAAAATTGCGCATTTTCAGAAACGGTCTAAATGAGATTTTCTCAAAAAGTGTCCAAATTTTCCAATGAAAATTTAAGTATATTGGAGTAGTATGTAGTCTATTTTTAATTTTTCTTTCTTGAGTTATTATTATTGCATATTTTTCATCTTGATTTTTATGAACTTTGTGAAGATCTTGTAGTGATATTTGTAGTTGTTTGCTGGCTCAGTTTATTTTATATTCTAGTCTTTATCTTATATTTTTTCCTTTGAGATGAAAGTTAATGACTGATGAACTTCTCTGCCGGGTATTATCCATGGTGGAATGTGAATTTCTTTTCTCTTCAGTGATATTCTACCTCAATGATATTTAACTTCCTCAATAGGTTTTTGATTTTGGTATATATTGGAGTAAATCGATTATCTTTATAGTAAAATTGAAGTTTTGGGTAGATATCATGGTAAATTATAGTATTATTGACTCCTTCTACTTTGATGGCATATTTGAGGGCTAGCAATTGTCTGCAATGTGATAGGGTTGTATCTTTAGCTTATATTAGAATACTACCAATAGGATTGAAATGGAAACAGACTGTGCTTATTCTCAAAGCTTTACAATGAATAACGTCATTTTCCTTAGATCAATTTTACTGGTATAATCGCAAATTATGGCTCCGTAGTCAATCTTTGAACGCACTATTGCTTTAAAACTCATCAGAAGAAAAGGTTTATCCACGCCCCAGTTATTATGAAATGAACTTTAATATGTTTAATCTCATTTTATAATTATCTGCTAATAATTGTAAATGTATTTTCCATCTCAGTTTGGAGTCAAGATACATTTCCAACACTTTATATTATCAACAAAATTCAGATTTTGTTGATCTAGTCGTAGTGAAGGCTGTTTCTCTTCCTGAAAGCGCTGTTGGTAGAATTTAGTGATAAAATAATTTTTTGCTCTGTTGCTATGAAAACGAATAGTTTCCAAATACTCAAGGCACTTAGATCTAATATTACAAAGCACATTAATGCATACAAAGGCCAGTTTTTGTTATAATATAAGTTTCATCAAATTAATATATTTGAAAACAGTAGCATGCTTACAATTAATACTAATTGTAAACCATGCGGTCAAGTGATTCGGCTTCGTGAGGCAAGGATATAGGGCAAACGAGCTAAAATACAGGATCACTAACGCTGTGAATTTGAAACCTTCGTCACACATGTGTATTTTCAGCTGTGTTTTAGGCGTAGGGAGCATTCCAAACCTTGTACCAGAACAATTGTACGAGATCGAGGGGGCCAAGGAATACACTTTGCAAATATGTAAAGCAACAGGACCGAGATAGGCTTATGCGATGTTCGGGGATGCGAAAGTGCTCTTCGCAACCTCCATGACATGCGGAAGATACCACAAGAAGCCCTGGTAGTACAATATATCATACTGCGGTTAATTCATACTTGCCTTTGCAGAAAATCAGCTGTCATCCAGTCGGGAGATTGAACCCCACCATATTGACGTCACTGTAGTGACGTGTAATGTCCCGATTGGATGGCACCGTAACAGCTGATGAAATGTCAGAGGTAGCATTGGAAAAATCGTGGTATAGACGTGCAAGTGAATTCGAATCTAGTACGAGAAAGTCATGCTTTTTTGTAGAACAATTAGTTTACTTTAATTTATTGTTTAAATAGCATTTGGATCTTTCCATGTAAAGTATTTTATACAATACTTGCACAATACACGCATCAAATATTGAAACAACTAATTGTATTTGGCATTTTGTTTCGTTTGTCTGATTTTGCCGGCTAGCTAACGAGTTCTCCATGCCTGGGCCTAGTTTAATTCACATGCTGAGGGGAAAAGGAACAAGTCACAAACATGGCTTATTCTTTTCGCCATTACTAGCAAACTCCGCCTGCCTGAGCTTCTCTTCATCACATAGCTATAGAAAGTTGAGTCGAAAATTACAACTATTTTTGTCTCGGACGGGAATCGGACAAGGGATCACACCCGGGAAGCTAGTACCTTACTCGTGAGCTATTCTAAATGCTTAGTTCTAGTTATTATATCACACATTTATATATATACATTTATGTATATATATATATATATATATATATATATATATATATATATATACACACATTTATATATCGAAATAAATGATATATATATATACATATATATATATATATATATATATATATATATATATATATATATATATATATATATATATCCAAGATTTCTTGAAATACGTATATACGCATATATATATATATATATATATATATATATATATATATATATATATATATATTGTATAGTGATATGATATTTATGATATTTTTCTTCATATTCATCAGTCTCAACATAAACGTGACCACAATACCTGTTGGCCCCCTGCACTTATACTAAGGTGTCGTAATCAGGAATCAAAGGTGAAACAGTGACTGAAAGATTTGCATACTCATGAACCACTAGGACCTTGCCTAATATTACAACAAGAGTTCCTTCTAGCTGATCAGACCAAAGCGATCGAGGATCTTTTCGTATCCTTTGGTGTAACTTTAAGAGTTGGAGCAACACTGAATGAATTAAGACTTCACTGTATGGATGAATGCATTGAAAATATTTCTGTCTAACACATATTTCCGTAAAGTAACACATTTCTAACATTTCAAGAAATGAACAATATAAAAAATTGCTGAATTGAGCAAGATTCGATAACCAGAAATTTCAGAAATAATTTATTTTGTAGAAAATTAAACGATCCTAGAAACAGAGTTTTAAAGACTTGATATTATTGGTAAGAGTTTTTGCATCATAAAAAGCAAATAACCGACGTGGTTTATGTTTGTAAACTGAGATGAAAGCCAAGGTTTATAATCAATTAAATCAGTAATTTGTATTATCGGCTGTGTCTCATTCAATACTTTTCGTAATGATTTTATTATAAGAAGATGTTCTTATAATAAAAAAATCATATAAACAAGATTTCTTGAAATACGTATATTCATATGCTATCTTTAGCTACAACTCATTTATTTCGATTATTTTTAACGGACAGTGGACTGTTAAATCCATAACGGATGCCGACCTTTAAGAGTGGCTTTGCGTTCCTCTATTTGGTTTGCGTTAAGGCGATACAACAGTATAAACAAATAATAATAATAAGAAGAAGAAGAAGAAGAAGAAAAAAATAAACTGTTAAGCGTATATGTATAATAAAATATACATTTTGTCTCTGATTTTATACAGTTTTAACGGGACTCCTGCCAACATTCCGCATTTTGTTAATCCTTTTTTTAAGTCATTCCACCGAAAAGGACAAATTTAGCCCCAAACTCGTGATTTATATGAGGGATTTGAATGAAAACGACGGATGAAAAAGGTATCACTAATGTATGTTGTGAAGGTAATAGCATATTATGCAACCAGTTTATAATGATACGCTTTATTGCATGTTTTGAGCGAATTTGTAACAATGTACGAACGCAATAAAGAAACATTATAAACGTGTTGCGTATGTTATGTTTTGTATAACAGCATCATAAACTTATAAGTGAATCCAAGTTAATTTTTGGAAAAAACTTGATTGTGACGTCACGGGTATTTGACATCTGTACGAAAAAGCGGTGGCCGGCTGTTCAGTTTACCGCAACCAAACCGCGGTTCTCTCGCTGCGATTGGCTGAATGTGAACAATTTTTTGTGTTCTAAGCGGCAAATGCGTCAAAATCTGTGCCAAGATGTCATTTCATGAACGATTTCTTGTAACGAAAAAGGTCGTTTATCATACCGGATTACAAAAGAATATTTTATTCCTCAAGCAAATTTTCTCCCTCATACGTCACATACAGTTTTTGACTGTTTTTGACTAAATAAATAAATAAATAAAACTAGAATGAACGTGGTCATTTGTGTAATCAGTCGCAGAGATGAAGAAAGTGCCATATAACATCTTTCGAATTCATTTCTGTGGTTCAGAACTGAAACTACTTCATGAAATAGCATACCATTGTTTTCAAGGAAAAGATATTGGTTTCATTTTTGTTGTGTGTATAGGCCTCGCAAGCAACGCTTGAAGTGACATTATGTGGCAAAATTGTAAGTTGTCCTGTGACAGCTGGGCAGTCCGGTCACAGTTATATGCCTTATTTGTTGAAGTGAATCGGGGCGTAGAAAAGAAACGAAAATGAATGAATCGGCATTTGCCGAAACAAAGGCATAAGAAATTGTTGCGACTCACTGCACAGAAACTCAAACTAGTGGAGCAAAAACACCACGTACCTTCTCGCCTTTAGTAATGGTAATGTAATACAATTTATATCGTAATTTTTCGCCGAATTACCACGTCTCAGTCGTCATATTTTGTAAAATTCATTATAAATGGTGGAACATTTGCTGCGCAAACTAAATAATTTAAACCAAATATCACCACAAATTTGACAATTACGATTGCTTTTCATACAGCTAAATCAACACACAAACTTTCGCAAAAAATACTCATGTTTTTGAAAAATTGAACATAACAATATTTTTAGATGTTTTTCATTAGCGCAGATTGTTTTTCATTTCACATTAGGAAAAATGTCTATCTTCATACTTGTAGTTGTAGGAAGGCGCCGAAAAAATTTTGAATTTTTTCAATTTTCGAAAAAACAGCGTTTTTAATGAAAATGAGACGCCTGCGCCATTCTTTTAAAGGTGCTTCTCGCTATCCAAAGTTTAACAAAAAAGCGTTGGAACCATTTTTTTAAATTTTAAAAATGTCCCAGGGGCTTTGTACACCCCAAAATTAAAATATCAGTTTCAAATTCAAGGAACAACGACATCAGCCAGATCGATAGGGGAATATCAATTTTGGAGAAAATCGGCCGACCAGTTTAGCCGCTAGCATTGTTCACAGACGGACGGACAGAGGGCCCACAAAACATGTATTCTTGCTACACCACGTGTTAGAGGATTTTTTCTAAATTTACAACCTACATTTATCCAATTTTTCGTTGCCGGGGCCCTGAAATAAGAGTTTTTCTGCCGAAAATTTGCCTTTTTTTCACGCAGCATAACATCACTTTCTTTCTACCGGGGTAACGCTATCTAGAAAGTAAAAACGATTTGGAATTTCATTGTTTCCCAAATCGCGAGTGGGAAAGTGAAGGGAATAAAATGTAAATTGCTCGTATTCACAGAGAATCGTTAAAAAAGGCTAAATATTCATAAAATTCATTATTTACATTTTAAAATTATTCTCATTTTGAAACCGCAATATTTCTTAAAATTGAGCGTTTGTCATTAATTGTTTATATAACACAAAATCAATTGCGAGGGGTAATGTAGCGTACTACTTGAAAAACAATACGCCATTTTCTATTACAGGGCCAGCTGTGAGTAACATATGGATACATATTCCGATAATTAGCATTAAAAGGTCCAATAAATTCTGTGTATAAATAGCAGAACGCATTAGAACGTTCACAATTTGTGAATCGGAAGAAACCTCCGAACAATTTTGCAAACAAAAAAACAACGATTGGAGCATTCAATATTAAGGAGCAGATATTACCATTTTTACTTTGTACTGAAGTTCATTTGAACCTGTATTCTTTTGAAGCCCTTCACGTCTTCCTGAAATTTGCCTCATTTATGTAAGTCCGGCCTGCCTGCTAACAGCACCCTCCATTTCGCAGTGTTGGTGCTTCGACAAGATGGCAGCCGCGCGGCACCCAACGAGTTGGGTCGCATTGTGGTGAAGCTGCCGCTACCACCCGGAACCATGGCGTCGCTCTACAAGGCCCCCGAACGCTTCGAGGAAGTGTACTTCTCTCGTTACCCGGTGAGTGACTTGCTCTTTGCAAAAAGAAAACTGAAAGGACGCAAATTAAGAGAAACAAAAAAACACATTAGAACACAGATTTGTGCAACCTGAAACAAGAGGTTGGTAACTTTAATGTTACAATTAACAAATACAATTGATTTTTTCTTGATCCATTTATAGGTTGGATTACCAGTTGTTTTGGACAGGTTGGACAGATTTTCTCTCTCAATTGTCAATCAATAAACCAAAGTATCGGCATAAAAAAGACAAAAGAAATTAATCATATTTACGTAAATAAAAGTTTTATCACGTAGGGAAACGGGACCCATTTCGAAATTTTTAGCGCACACCTATACTTTAGAAGGATCTTGGCTGTCCGGGTCGCCAGGTCGAAGGTTGTATTACCGACGTTTCTATTATCTTATCATGGGGCTGACGGCCTCGAGGCTGAAGATGTCTTAACGCACGTTATGTTTCTTTATGCACAGGAATATTTTCAAATAGTTTCAAAACAGCAAAAATTAAGCCACTTTTAAATAGACAACAAAAACGAAATTAAAATTTCGGTCAAATTCTTTTGTATGTTTTTTTTTAAATATGAGACTTTTTTATTTATGAATGGAAACGAAATTGGTATCTACGAAAAAATTGATTTACAAAATTAAAATCTACGAAAGCGACAATTTTTTTCTTTTCTTAAATTTGCTTATCGATGTATCAAAATGCCTTTGACGTCTCTGGCTATAACAATTTGTTTTCAAAATTACCATTATGTGGAAATCGTGGTATTGTCCTAGATTTGACAACCTCATACCATCGATCGCAAAGTGTGAAAATACCTTACTGGCGCAAAGAAAATTGTTTATTACCGTCCTAGCCTGTGCCAATTAAGCTTGGAATCCCGCAGGGTTCCATCTTAGACCCTACTCTAATTTTCTACTCGTAAACAATATGCCTTCGTCCTTTAGAAACGGAAGAACAGTTTTGTCTGCTGATGATACATATATTCTTTGCAAAAAAGAAATAATAAGTAGTACGATTTCAGATGTTTCAAATTGGTTTTGTAATAAAAAAATGATAGTAAACGAAGGTAAAATGGTGTTGTTTTGTAAATAGGCAATTCTATAAACCCATTAAAAATGAACAATAGGCATCAGCCAATATGCTGATGGTATGGTAACTAAATTTTTTGTTTTTTCGATTCAATCAAACCTCAAATGGATGCCCATTTAAATGAATTTAAGACTAAAATAATTAATTTAATTATGTCACGCATTCAGAAATATTTCAAATTCATTTAGCCTTCACGCTTGCTCATTTTGTGCATTTTGTACTTTATGGTAGGAACATATTTACATGTAATACAGATATTTATAATTACAACACACATTGTAGGAATCAAATTAATCGGGTGTCAGTATCAACAGCCCATTGCATGAAATCCACGTACAATACATGTACGTTACTTAAGAACACATTGCCAAATGACATTAAACAAAAAAATCTATTCACAAATTTAAGTGCCAAGTAAATCTATTTTGTTGTTTAACTGTTTCTCTACAATTAGATACTATACTATCAACAAAAAGAAAAATAACATTTATTTTATTGATTAATCTAATTCATTTGTTAACACTGATACTGAATAATGTTAAAAATATTAAATAAGCCTGTAACGAGTAATGTAATTTAGCTTGAGGGTCAATGACCCCCATCCCGATTAGGTTTTTTGTCCATTTTCCCTGATTCATTGAGCAAAAGCTGAGTCACAAATGTAGCTTCACTATCTGCACGGTTTGTCCAGCTCTTTTGCTAGTTGTGGAAAGAGTAGAACCCGAGGAGTGGGTTGCTATTTTGAAAGCAGCACGATAAAATCAAATATGTAGTTTGGTTACCAACGGAAATACATTTTTTATAACCCGACAGCGAAAATGTCTATTTTCAAATTTGCTAACCCCGCTTTGGTGGTACTAATTTACTTGGTTATCCATCATTCAACTATGTATAGCTAAAGATGGGGAAGAAATTCTGGGGCTGAGGAAAATGTGCGCAAATCATACTTTTCTCCTATAAGTCACATACAGTTTCTATTTTTTTGACGAAAATAAAACAAATTAAATCCACACGCATGTTCCTAGTATGCTCAGCCGGATTTTTATTCACAAGAAAACTCAACTTATGAACCTTCATAATGAATTCGATACATACAAACATCAAACATTGATTATTTTTAGTTCACTATATAGTTTTCCTTTCTGGCGCGTAAATAAATTATGACCACTCGACACCTTGGAGTAAGTAACATGTTTTGAATTGTCCCTCAAATGTTAGGTTAACATTAAATTCAGAACATTTAATTGTTCTGTTGCAAATTGAACATTTAACATTAAATTCAGAGACAATAAAAAAAGTGTTTTCTTTGAACGATCGTAGATCAACTGAGTGTGGTTGTAGTTGGATAATTGCGTTAATACATGATGGAACACGTGTACATTAGGAAATGAAATGAAAATGTTGACGCATCAACCAAATGCCTTAGAACTTTTTGAATTTACTTTCTTATAGTAATTAAATAGGAACTGTTTTAATATTTTTAAATAATTTAAAAATTTTTCGTTATTTAAAAGTTCACTTTTAACACCTTCAGGAACTCTGTATTGACGATTGTAATATTTTTTCAAGTTCTGTTACGTTAACTTGTAACAACGTTTCTTTATAGTCATGTACTTACGTCGAACATGGATTGGAGTAATCCTCCTTTAACCTCGTCACAGTCAGTCGTTGACTTTTATCCCTTCGGCCAGGGTCTCGGCGGCGTTAGATCTCCGGAGTTATCAAACGGTCACCCATCGATGTCTCGAGTTTCTTAACCACCGTGACTTCATGGAGTGTAGTAAAGCAATTCGGCTAGCGATGCCGAACGTTACTAAAAGGCGTAGTTTTTGTGATTAGTAACCGAAATTATAATTTTCCTTTTATATTCTGTAAAAACTACCTAAGACGGAACCCCTGTAAGACTGAAAACTCATTTCCCAGACAAAAATCTCAGAACCGAAAGATTTTATTATTGAAAGTGACCTTTTTAAACCGGAAATATGTCTAAAGCGGAAACGGAATGTTTCTTAGAGAACGAAAAGTGATTATTACCTGGCTAAGAAAGAAATTTATTTTTTAATTTCCCCCACTATCTTTGAAAAGGCATAGTGTCAAGAATGGCATAGCAATTTAAATGTGCTTTTATTCTCAAGCATTACTCACAGTTTTGGTTTTCTCCATATTCACTTGACGTTCTTCAAATTTAAGAAGTTCCAAGATAATACTGTACGAAGGTTTTTTGCAAATGTATTATTTAATAAACTGTAATACCGATGAAACACTTCAAAGCAACACCACTATTAATAGTTCTGCCACGCGATTCATTTGTTGCACTTAGAGATGGCAACAATTAATGTTGCTCTCCTCGAGGAAAAAAAATTATGGCATCGTAGAGCGAAAATTGCCTCTAGGTACTGAGGTTTAATCTAAGCCACCTACATAGATCTATCTAGGTGTTGGTTAATTCCTAGAATACTCACTAAGATCGTAGCTCTAAAACATGCAAAAACACGTTTTTTAGAAATTTCTTAGAATCTTCTTGACGGATCTGAAAACAAATTATCAGTTTCCCATCAAGAGACCGAGGCGCCTCGAAAAACACTCATATGTCTCGATTGCTGCACGGGAAGTGATCTAACCGTGAGTGACGGACGCAAAGACGAACGCACGACCGGGAGCGGTAGCTCAGTGCATCAACTGATGTCACTGCAGCGCCTCTGACCGGGAGGTCCTAGGTTAACACTCCCCACGGCGGCAGGATTTTCGACACTAGCTTTTCAGCTCGGTCGAATTCAGTCGCTGTCTGGAGGAGAATTCTAGCGGCCGGCTGCTCTGATCGGTAGTTTTCTGTGGTTTCTCCGATCAACACCAGGCGAATGCCGGAGCAGTACCCTACAAACGGGCCACGGACCGCGCGCGAACTTTCCTTCCTCTTCCTTGTCCTCTCCTTTCCCCTTACACACACACACACACTTACGCTAACATGCACTACACTACCACATAATCTGGGAGACCGGCCGGGAGCTTAGAGCTTGTCCCGGCTGGGGCGGTGCCCCGCTGGTGGGAGAGTCCTGGTTACGAGGAAACCCCACTAGCCAACGGTAGGTCGGCGCCGGAACTTGCCATCCAGCAGAGGAAGATCACCGCCATCTACCTAGAACAAACATGCACTACACTTACGGGACTAATGACCAAAGCAGTTGACGCACCCGGAAACACGAAAAAAACAACCAACAAACGCACGCACAGCCACTCACAGTTACTCGCATAGGGATATGAAGTGTGTAAAGGCTATTTTTTTTTTTCATTTTACACCAACCACGAGTGACTTTAAATCACTAGTAGTAGCAGAATAATCCATTTTTGAGCCATTTCTTTCTACTCGTAGATCAAGCACGATTTCGGTACCACTTATACACTGTCCCTGCATGTTCTCAACAAACCCTCCATAGATTTGCCTGTCACTGTAAATGAATGGATGGGTCAGAGATAACTTCTGCATACTACCTACATGTCATCATACGCGTCACTTTAATGTACCTTTGACATATTGCACATGCATCGTGACATGCATAAACACCGGCTGATTATCTTTTACCCCTTCCTTGTCTGGTGACATTTTTTTTCAAACAGGATATTCAGTGACCTTCAGCTTAATTTTGCATTCGCACAAGTTGATGACTATAAAACAACGAACTATTGAATAGAACAATGACCACTAAATATTTCTTTTCTTGATTAGAAATTCTTTATACGTGATTATACTTCACAGAGGCAAAGTCTCGTTTGGATATGAAAATGTGCTTCGAGATTAGACTTGTCCTTTTTGTCCTAATCGGCAGTGTACACAAATGCTAGAATTAAAAATAGTTTACACCATAATAATAAGACTATTATAAGACTAATATAATAATAATAATAATAATAATAATAATAATAATAATAATAATAATAATAATAATAATAATAATAATAATAATAATAATAATGAGAAGAAGAAGAACCTGAAGATTTTTTTTATTCGGTAGCTATTTCAGTAGGGATTGTAAAACTATTGTGCAATCGCAATTCCTTAAATTATTAAAGGAAAAACCTTCAATAGAATGTTCATATCACACTTCCCGGACAACAATGGCGTTAACGAACTGCTAACAATGGCCCTCATTTATTATTCTTCGCGGTGCTTCGAAGCGCCCGCGGCTGTTTTGAACAATGCAAACGAAATTTCCGCGCGGGCCCTTTTCGTGGCGATGCTCGCGATGACCCTCGCCCTGTGACGCAAGCGGCGCCGCGGCGAAACGCCAGCGTGGGCGGCGGGCGCGACAAGTGAAGTGCGGAGCGAAGGCAGCGCGCGGCGCGGTGGCGGGGCGAGGCTTGGGCCAAGCGCGGGCGAAGCGGGGGCGGTTCGCGCGAAGCGTGGGTTGCGCCAACACCACGTACTAAAAAAGAACTCGCGCAACTTTTCTTGAACGATGCATTGAAGAAATGCGGGCGGAGTGGGGGTATTAGTTACGAAGTCGGCCACTAGAGTGTTTACAATAATGCTAACCTCTGGAAAATTAAAGTCAAACTTGCTACGTGTGCGACTAGGTCATCGCACTGGGTAGGCAACAATAGGGACACTAGATAGGAGTTTTAGGTACCTCCTGTGAAGGACCTGGACCTGCCTCAGACATTTATTTAGATAATGGTCATAAAGCTGAACAGAAGTACTCGACTATGAAAACTAGCTTCTGTTTCGTGCCAACGAAATTTTAACAACAAATTTTAGGCAAGAGCAGGGACACTAGATAGGAGTTTTAGATGCCTCCTTTGAAGGACCTGGACCTGTCTCAGCCATTTATTTAGATAAAGATAATGAAGCTGAACAGAAGTTCTCAACTATGAAGGCAAAAGCTCGCAGAGCTGGTTGCGAGCTTTTGCCTTCAACTGTTTATTGCTCAAGGGAGGGGAAAGCAAGGTCATCGTTCAAGAAAAGTTGCACGAGTAGTACACCTACAAGTCATTCAAGATGGATACCTAAGAAGGCCATACAAACTGAAATACGAAGTAAAATTTTGGTTTCCAGACGAAAATATATAATTAATTACACGATAAACTAAGAAGAAAAGAGGCCTACTGTCTCCAGCTGGAAGATTGTACATCAGCACATTAGTTCGTTTCCTGACGAAACAAGCTGCATACACTTAAGCACAAGTTATACACAAGCTATTAATACTGTTATCACTTGCAACGCACAGTCCATAAAATCCTATCTGTTATAACCCCCAAATACTTTTTTTAAAAATATTTTGCAAGTCCTGATTTCAAATGTATTTCATCCGTCACGAGAGTCACTAATTTATCACAATCACTTATTTAATGTATTTGTTTCTTGTATACTTTAAAAAATTGTTTTCACTTTGTTCCATTTGAGGTTCGAAACCAAATGAAGGACACAATCTTCTAATCGCACTAGGATGAGGAAATATTATGAACTCTAAATGTTTGAAATATTTATAAGAATATGATTATAGGGTAAATAGCGTACAAGGATATATGAACAACTATGAACTGTGCTGATATGCACTTCTTTTCTTGGTAAGACGTTTTATTTGTTCCAGCGTAAAAGCAACAGGTTTGCCAAATTGTAAATTTGTAGAATCGATTTGAAGTAAGATGTCTAAATTAAAGCTAAACCATCATGAAGACTGTGTCACTACTTGAATTAAAACATTACTTCAACCTAACAACCTAACCTAACCTATTAACCTAAACATCAATAATATTATGTGTATTAAATACACTATCTGATATTGTAGAGCATCCAAGTTTTAATACTTTTTTACAATAACAAACACTGAATTTTAATTCCTTATCAACCACGCTGACCTGATGATTTTAGGGACAGAATTACAATCAATATGTTGAGAAAAAATAGTCTTCCTTATTAATAGTCGAACAAGAATCGTCCAAAATAGGCAACTTCAGTTTGCTTCTTAGTTCATCAAAAGTATGTTCTACTTCTCCACTTCCAGAAATATTTTTTGAAGTCATTTATAATTTATTTCATTTCTTTTTTATTCTTTTTCTTCAGTCGTTTTAGTGTTTTCGTGTTTCTATTTTTAACCTATATTTTTACATTTAAAAATAAATTTTCGTCCGTTCCCTCCTTTTTCCTTTCTAAATTTATTCTTCTTCTTTTAGAGCATTGTCTTTTCAACTTTTTGTTGAGATACCTTTTAGACAACGAATTATTATTGCTGAAACCCTTCTCAAAATATTAGTGAAGAATAGAACCTTCGGAAAGATGTTCAGAAAAGCGTGGGGATTAATGTTAAAAATTCTATTTTTCTGATTTCCGCAACCGAAATTGCACTTCTTCGTTTATTTTAATTGTAATTCATTGCATTTTTGTTTGCTGGATCGCTTGTCTTTGGAGAAATGTATATAACATGAGTTATGGCTGCAGTCCGTAATAACCGTTCTGAATACAATTCTGCTGAATAATATTGAGTATTAGTCGTCAAAATTGCAACATTAAAATGTTCCATCAACAACAAATTACAATGTGAAAACAACCCAATTATTGTTCGATGCAAAATAACAAATAAAGAGACATTTGACTTTGATATATAACTTATAATAAAGATTATAAATACAATATATATATATATATATATATATATATATATATATATATATATATATATATATATATATAATATTTTTAATTCGCAAAAAAATTACATCTTTTTAGTGGAATTGCAGAGGAGTTCCTCGTTGCACAAATTATTCCTTTCACTTCCTTAGTTCTCGTCAGAAAGAGGCGCTGGGTCTGACTGAAAGACGAATTGCAGCGCCAGCCGTGGGCGTTCTGAGAAACTAAAGGAATTGCCACGACAGTCGTAAGATGGCACAAATGCGCACACGTCTTCATCTCATCAACTAGAAAATTCGATCGATAGGTGGAGATTAGCTCTAGAATTTGTAATTAATATAATGTGATGAATAATCGAATACTACTATCATAGAAAATAAAAATATATGAAGAACAGCTCTTTGAATAGCGTCCTGACAGTAGGCACCAAATAGTTCACCGACATCGCGTGTTATAGAAGGAATGTAAACTTAAGATTTTTGTGGTTGTGCGAAAGATTTTAACCTGACCTAATTTCAATGAAAATTGACAATTAAAATATATATATATATATATATATATATATATATATATATATATATATAACTATTCCCATAGACAATCCTAAAAGAACAAAAGAGCAAAATATTTGTAATTCAATCCAGTCTAGTCTGGGGTGCTGATAAATGATCTATGGAATCTATGAAAAATCGTAATGGATTTGTAAATCGCCCTAGGATAATATTGCGATACATAATTAACAGTGTTAACAGCTGTCTGAAAACAATGTCTTGAAAATATGAAACGACCTAAACACCTCGAGTAACAATTTTGTGAGATACAATGTACAAATGAATGGAGAAATAGTTTTGAAAAACATACTTTTATTCCATTTTATACCGGCACTATTCAACTTCAACGCTTCAATCAGTTCCATTACTCGATCGCGTAACAATGTGTTACTGCAATAGGTCCACTGATTTTACGTATATGCCAGTCACTAGGTTTTTTTGGTATTCCAAGCATTGGACACTCGGCCCTCAGTCCGTGGGAACCAAATAAATCACTCACCCACAATTTGTGAAAATAATATATTCTTCCCTCATTTCTCGGGTCATTCCAACACCTATCTATATAACGAAGTTAATTTTGGAAACGTGGTGACTTAAATTGGTTCAATGGCGCGGGCGTCACATGTGTGAAAACAGTGGAACAGACGTGAATCAATGAGTTTGTAATTGGTGTTTCACTGGGGAATAATGCAGTTTGCAATCACGCACAGGGGTCGAACCCACACGTCGCAAACTCATTGTTCAGCAGTGCGTTTCTGTAATGGTAAATTAGCAGCGAACATTTGAATAATTAAGGCGAATATTGGCTACGGATAGGTTCTCAAAAAGAAAAATCCAAACGCTACCTTAATTTGGCGCTGATTTCTTGAAAACTACTTCAATACAAAGGTGTCTGCAAAAAAGAATTAAGCGGTCTCACTTTACAATAAATTTCACAGTATTTTAAAAACTGTACATGAAATTACTTAAAAATTTAATACTGAGAAATAGATAGCACTGAGAAAGAAATTTCTGGCTTCAATATTGAAGGAGTATGACAGGTGTTCGTGAGACATTAAAAATTGTTATCATTAAACTCAAACTTATGCGAAACTTACATTTTCAAAATATTGTACAGGATCCTACTTAAAGATCTAATTTTGGAGACCAGATTTCATTAAGAAATCCCTATCAAAAATATAGTAATTTTGAATTTCTATTGTTTTTGCAATTTTCTAAAATATAAGAGTATTCCTTGATAATGCGAAAATCAGGTACAGTTGTCGAATTCACACGTTGCAAACTCAATATTCAATACGTTACGTTCCTTTAGTGGTAAATTTGTAGTGAACATTTGAATAATTAAGACGAGTATTGGCTAAGGCTAGGATTTCAAAAATAAAAATCCAAACGTCACTTTAATTTGGAGCTGACTTCTGGAAGACGAGTTTAATACAACAGTATCAGCTAAAAGAATGAAAGAGTGTCACTTTACAATAGAATTGTTAGAGATTAACAGTCGCTCACCAATCCCATTACAGAGCAGGACATCATCAATGGTTGGGGACAGGGCGGGCATCGGCAAATTCAGAATAAATTGAACTCGCAATTGAAGGGAAATTTTATATATTTAAGAATGTTACTTGAATTTAATAGTACATTACAATCGTATTCTGTAAGTTGATATTAAAACATTTTTAGTTTGTGTTATGGCAAGATCATAAATATTTTCAACATTTCCTGTTCTTGCGGTGTTTTCCGCTGGAACTCATATAGCTACTTCATTTGTCTTGAAGACTAGTTCACCGACGGAAAGATAGCAGCCTAAAAAGTGCATTGCAACTTACTCCACGACTTTTACAACTTTTGAATAATACTTTGTGATGCGTGTATTATTTTATTTATATATTGAATTAAATGAAACCCTATACGAAACGGAAACATTTTATTTACATTACTAAATTTATTTTGCGTGCCAGTATTTTTTCCACCAAATATAGTTTGATAACCAAATAATAGTCATAACATTTGAAACACTATACGAAATGGAAACATTTTATTTACATTACTAAATTTATTTTGCGTGCCAGTATTTTTTCCACCAAATATAATTTGATAACCAAATAATAGTCGTTACGAAAATTTTTTTCTGTCGTGAAAACTTGAGAGCAGTTACTTAAAAATACAGACTAAAATATTGCATATTTGTGAAGTGCCAACTTCGTATAGGAGGCGTGACTATTTTACCTCGAAAACGAGATCCAAACTTTTGCATCTCTCTGATTTCTTTCGCGCATTCCGCTTAAATAATATGACATGTACTCATGATGTAGCCGAAACTTCGATCATATGAAGTTTCTGACGTTGAGATCCCTTTTGCTCCTATCACACCCCAGCAACTTTAACAAACGAGATGCGAGAAGGAAGAGAATTTTACAGAGAGCCTAATTGCATTTATACTTTATTCATTATTTCTTGAAAAAAAAAGCGTCTAAACCAGGATGGTAAAATGCAATCCGCAACACATGGGTGTTTAACGGGTTTCTTTACACATCGATTGGGCATGACTAAACTAGTGATGCTAAACACGTAATTTCTCGTCTAGTGATAGTTATGCCATACTAGTATTTGCACCACCATTTCTCTCCGAATGAACATATCTCAGTCATATTTTTTTTGTAAAACTCATTACAAATCGTAAAACATTTGGTTTTTACAAAAAGTAAATATTTTCAAGCAAATATCAACACAAATTTGACAATTATAACTGCTTTTCATAAATCGTAAATCATGTTCAAACAATAAGATGTAATTCACAGAAATTAGCTAATGAAACCTGTTCCTTAAAGTGAGATTTTGATATAAGATAGATTTTGAAAATTGTTCGAAAATTTGAATACTTTTCGCATAATTTTGAAAATACGGGTGCGAAAATCCATGCCGTTTTAACGCTAGTTTATAAACGTACTATTAATAATATTACAATCAACAATAATTATCCCAAAAATAAATGAGTTACTTTTATTTTGAATTGTTTGAATTTCATTTGTTTTGTACCTCGCCATGTTTCCTTTCTTAACAAACATTTGACTTGCGATGAATCGATGGTCGTTTACGTTGCTAGGGATGTTAAAGCCCGTTCCTAAGAATGTTACATTTCTTAACATACTGGTAGGCACTTTACAAACCTGCAGGGTTGCATGATAAAAGAGGTTAAAGACGCATGTGACCGATAAACGCCTTCCCTGCAGGGCTACTACGACACGATGGACGCCGGCTACATCGACGAGAACGGCTACGTGTTCGTGACGGCGCGCGACGACGACGTGATCAACGTGGCGGGCCACCGGCTGTCCACGTTCGCGCTGGAGGACGTGGTGCTGAGCCACCCCGCCGTGCGCGACGCCCTCGTGGTGGGCGTGCCCGAGCCCACCAAGGGCGACGTGCCGCTCTGCCTCTTCACCGTCGACCCGGGTGAGCACGCCCCCATACCTTCCCTACACTTCGATCTTTCTGCAGTAGCACTGTTACACATCCTCCCTTGGAAAATGAATTTATTTAACAGTGGTAAGCACATTTCTGAGGCCACGAACCCCACTGAGATGGACGTTCGCGAATTAATAAACAAAATTCATCTTATAAGGTAGTAGATGTAACAATGTCATCGGTCAATATAGAAAAATCGAAGAATACGAGTAGTACCTGGTTTAACCTTCTGCCTCTTGATCGTCGACCCGGGTGAGAACGCCCCCAAACCTTTCCTATACTTCGATCTTTCTGTAGTAGTATTGTTACACCTCCTGCCTCAGGTCACGAGCCCCGCTGAGATGGACGTTTGCGAATGAATGAAAAAGATTCATTTTATAAGGCAGTAGGTGTAACGATGTCATCGGTCAATATAGAAAAATCGAAGTATACGAGTAGTACCTAGTTTAACCTTCTGCCTCTTCACTGTCGACCCGGGGGAGCACGCCCCCACACCTTCCCTGCACTTCGATCTTTCTATATACTGCGATTTTTACTTTGCTACGCCTGACAATTGATCAGTGTTACGGTGCCGCCCAATCGGGATTTTACACGTCACTACAGGTACGTCATAATGATGGCGTCCAGCCTTCCGATTGGATGACACCTTAAAGCTGATTTACTTCAAACGCAGCTCTGAAAAAACCGGAGTATAGTAGCCGATGACATTACGGCATTGTTACACCTCCTGTCTTATAAAATGCATCTATTTAACAGTGGTAAGCATATTTCTGAGGTCACGAGCCCGGCTTATAAGGACGTTAGTGAATTAATTAAAAAGATTCATTTTACAAGACAGATGTAACGATGACCTAATGTCACCGGTCAATATAAAAAAATCGAAGTATACGAGTAGTACCCAGTTTAAGTGTCGTCATATCGTTCATGGGTCACAATGCCGGCGCAACTCGAAAAATGAAATTTTGAGGAATACGTTATCTAGTTATTGATTGTAAAAAGATTCGGACCTCCTTTCAGTAGTCTCATTAATACTCACAGAATATGTAAGACATCGACAAAGAAATTTTGTGATAAAAGTGTTTTAAGTTTTCGTTGGTGGTTGAAATGTAGGTGTTAAACAAACTTTTAATAATTGATAGATTATGGTGTAAGTTTTATATATTAATTTTAATAGAAACAATAATAGTAATTATTATTACTGTTGTTATTATTATGAAATAACGGTCCTAACTCATAATTCATGTTTCAAGTTGTGCTAGCATTGTGAACCGAGAATTACATCGTTAATCCGAACCAATAGATATGGGTGTAAGGGTACAACTTCTCCAAGACACATTTGTTTATCTCTGTGTCTCTGTTTCCCCTTTTCACTCCTTTCTCTTTTCTAATTCGTTTGACTTATTCCTCACTAGTCAGTTCCTTATTAAACTTAAATTCCTACCTACTACTGGCTTTACCTATTTTCCCATCCTGCTTCCTCTTAGTTTCTCCCTCTCACCATTAGTCCCACGGACGTCGCCAGCGTCAAATTGTTGATGGGAATAGTATCAGTAGATAAGGAATAGATTAGCGAGGAGTCTCATCCAACGTACCCATTATATCAAAAAATATTGGATGGGATGCGTCCCCCCCCGTCGCTGACGTCAATGATTACTCCCTTTTCACTTCCATCGTCACATAGTACCTCACGTTCCCCTCCCCATTAATTATCCATTCTCCATCTCCCGCATCTCTCAACCACATCCTCTCTTCGTCTTTCCCCCAATAATTCTCTAGTTCTTAACTTGAACGTCGCTATACTATTTCCAGGCCTTCTGTTATCACGTGCTTACAGAATTCATTTTTTACTCCTTTAAAATCTCGGTAAACCACACCCTAAAATTTTCTTTTAGAAATCATTCTATATTTCTCATAGCACTCCTGTTCTTGCACTTCTCACACTCTCTTCAATAATTTCCTTTATATTAACATTAATACATCTTAATTCTGTTCGTCTTGAATAAAATACTATTTCCTCATAAAACATCTTCCTTTCCTTTTCTCTTCTAGATCTCATCCTGTTGTCCTATCTTTTCCCAACATTTTATTATCTCCTCTCCTCTCCCACTTCTAATACATTCTTCTCTTCAGCTTTTTATCACTCATAAAAATCAAATTTTAAAACCGAATTGGTGTCTGTAGAACAAAAAAATGGTAGATTAAGAACAAAAACTGTCGTACTTCAATGCATCAGGATATAAGAGAATAGAACATCGAATCATAACAAGTCGATTAAATTGGAAGATAATGTAAAGTAACCCTTACAAAAGAAAGACAAAAGAAAAAGATGGGATACTCAAACTGAAACTTTTGTAAAACAATATCAACTGTTCAACTTATTTTCTGCAGTGTCTCAGAATAAACGTTACAAACGTCTAAGACATGTAAGAGGTTGAAAATGATTACTTCTTGCCAAAAAATTAACCTACGGGAGCATTCATGTCACAATGTTTTGTTTGAGGGAAATTCATATCATCAAGCTTGCCCTTCATTGGTATGCAACTCATCATGCACTGGCGTTTGTCAGGTCACATTCTGACGTAGTCAAAGATATTCCATGTGCCTACATTGTGACATACCGATATGTCACATGAATATAAACTAACATTTATTTGAAGACTATATGGTGGAATATGCATTAAGAAGTTTAGACGATCGAAAGGTCAGCTACACCAAAATATAACGAACGCATGGATTGGCTGGGTGAGAGAATGACGGTCAAATGTTATGAAAAAAAAGAAGGGAGTTTAATAGGAAGCTTCGCGGATGAATCATGCAGGAAGATTTCATTCTGACCGGCATCGCGTGTCTGAACGGATCGTAGGTCGTGAGAGGGAGCGAGTGGAGTGCAGATAGTCAGAGTCGGGTTTTCAGATCGTGAAAGTTTAAGGACAGTAAATAATATTGCAGATATTGCATGTGGAAGTAATATTGATGCATAAATTGGAACTTTGTCGGGAGTGGTGATTGAGTTATAGGTTTCGGGACTATGTCATAGGACGTAATCGGGACTGATAATTTTGATAGTTTGACACCATCTTGGATAGGAGCAGAAGAGGATTTCTTGGAACTTTGGACTACGGCAAGCTCGCAAGATATTTCGACTGAGAAGTCTTCGAGGGACATCAACGAAGAATAGATAAGTTAACCGCGGTATAAAACTCTAAATTCAAAGATATCTTAATAAAAGGCCTAACATCAAAATCATTATTAAATTCACTATATTGTTTGCAAAAAGGTAACAATAAACTTTGTTAAATTTTGTTCTTTAGAAAAGAAAGTGATCTTTCATTTAGTCAATCCAAGCAGTAATGAACTAGGAATTAGAATCATTCTATTTCAGATTCCCAGCAGCGCTGTATAGTCTGCGGATCCTATAATCCCTTATAAAGGTAATAAGGATTATAATATATCGTGACCCATTGACCCAGCAAGCCGGACGCTAAGATCTTTGCGAGAAATTAATGTAGAGAGAAAAATTTGAATATCTCAACATACATGTGGAATATACGCTTAAATATTTTATCGTCGCTTTGAATTCCCCCACATATTCATTGAAACATTATAATCTTTACACCCCCCCCTTCTTCCCATACAAGCTAGTTAACTTTATTATGAAACAACTGTACCTCTCTCATGGTTGTCGCCCTTAAACTGCCGTGTAAGAATATTATTTGCCTCTTGTAAGAAACGAAATCCGAATTCGAACGATTTCCCGAAGGTGTAGAATAAAGCGCTTAACGTTTTCTTTTCCGGCGCAGGCGTTCAGAAGAGCGAGGGCGAGGTGTGCCGCGAGCTGGTGGTGATGGTGCGTGAGCTGGTGGGGCCCATAGCTGCCTTCCGCCTGTGCGCGGCCGTACGCGGTTTGCCCCGCAACCGCTCTGGCAAACTGGCGCGCAAGACAGTTGCAGACCTCGCTCGCAACCAGTTTGTCAAGGTAAGAACTTTTCATTTTATTATTATTATTATTATTATTATTATTATTATTAAGTTCATTATGTTACTGCAATAAATATAATTATTTAAAATAAAATCTATTTCACTAAGGCCTCATTCACAATGCAAACTTAAACGTAACGTAAGCCGTAAACTTATGCAGTAAACTTTTCACGTAGAAACGATCATTCACAATGGCAAACGTAAGCTGGAACGTAGGTTTTGCCTGAACCAATCAGAATTCAACATATTGATCGATTCGTTTCTAGAATTTTTTTCGACTCTCCTGTCGATTTCGCCTTTTGCATTTGCATTATCGAAGGTCACAATTTTGTTTGCCATTTCGAACCAACACTTCGCAACTCGTACTAAAACTCCACAAACTTCTCTGCTCTACCTTTCGACTATACACTCCAATACACACGCATTAACAAGAATCGATCTGGAGTCGACCTTCCTTCTCGCGGATTTCGTTGTGCATTTGTTTTTTTTCATGCTGCTCTCTGATTGGTCTTCGGTAGAATTTCGACGTAAACTTAAACGTAGAAGCTTGGAGCTTGTGAGCTCTTAAGTTTACGTCAAGGTCTACGTTTACGTCAAGGCATTGTGAATGATCTCGCTATATAACCCATTTCTAGGTTTTGCGGCTACGTTACGGTTACGTTTAAGTTTGCATTGTGAATAAGGCCTAAGTCATGCTACTTTAAGTTTTATTATTGGCGAGAGATAATGAATCTTAAAAGGAACCAAGGAAACCGTGCCATCCTAAACCCTGGATCAACCTTACTATTATTTAATCATGTTGAGGTTGGGTTTGTAAAGTTCTGTTAGATCTTAAACTTACATTTGCAGTGATACACTGACAGAAATGTAGTAGTACAATGTACTAAACAAGTTTAGTAAGCGATCGTATAATAAATTCGTGTGGTAAGATGCACTAAACACGATTTACTTTCGTTTAGTACATCAGACAATAGAAAATCGTAAGTGAATGAACAAAGAGAATCGTCTGTGGAACTATACTTGTTTCGTAGATAAAATCATTGGGTGAGATCTAAGTTTCATGTCAGTCACACTCAGTGCTTAGTAAACGCGCGTTCTCAGCAATTGACCAATTCGAATGGTTACAGAGCCCATGTGAACTGTGAGAAATCAACAGTGTTATTATTATACATTATATAAATGGTATGTTTTTATTGATTTTAAATAATTGAGTCTTATGTTCTAAACTAATAGTAGAGATAACGTCTGAAGCCTATTGTCGTCAGCGAGTGTCCGTAACTGTTCTGCTTGTTTAGGGTCTGTCAGGTAACCAAGGTTAAAGAAGTACGAGCCCATGGGGCTGTTGTAATGGGTGGCCGCTCAGAAACCCCAGCTGCTGCTACCTGCCTGAAGGGATAGAAAGAAAGCATTCCCTTTCACGTTTCTGCCTAACAAGGCTTACTCAGCAGCGTTTAGTAATTTATGAAAAGTAACTATTTGTTTAGTTATTTGCACTGCAATGTGTTAAGTAACTATTACTCAATGTAATGTTTAATTCAATGAAATAAGTACTCAAGGTCAACGCAACGATTCGTCTAGTAATCTCCACTAGATGCCTTTCGTCACGGGGTACGACCTATTTAGTGAGCATTACTACACGTACTTTAGTGTGTACAACTAAACAGCAGTTTCGTGAACATGACTAAGCACTTTGTTCTCCCAAAATATACTATACCGTTTAGTTCAATCTACTACACGATTAATTGTATGAACTAAACCTTTCTCTCCGTGTAGGCTTACTATCTAACTTAATATAATTTACAGCTAACACTAAACTACTTTTGTCGAGGGGACTCGCAGCGCACCTTCATTGGTTCATTCTCAGTTGATGAAAATATTTAAGAAGGCATGTACAAGGTGTCTATTTTTTATTCGGGTTTGGCGTTTTGTATAAATACCCAGTTTGAGATTTCTGTTATGACTAATCAAGTAGAGGTTTGAATAAAAGTTATTGGCGAGGTAGGTTATACGGTACAAGATTGGTTTGAAATTTAATTCAGTGTGTAGTTTGCTTGTTGGAATGGTGAGCGCAAGCCGCGAACAAAGCCTACACCCCTCCGCATTTCAGTACAGACTCTCCCCTTAGGACCTCAAATAGGGGCGGGCAAGAGCAACAGATTTGCCCACGGCAGTTGCCTAACGTGGTGAGTGCGGGCTCGCCCGCAAAACTTTTATCCGGGCCTCCTTTACAAGTGTAGCAATCACAAGTAGTGTTATTACCTTAAATAATAAAAAAATATGCTTCCACAAATTCATACTCATTCTAGTTTATAATTACTATACAAGAAACCAATGTTACTGATTATATTTATTCAGAACCCTCGGTTACATAAGCTACCGAAGCGGGAAAATGTACTTCTGGAAGATGCGATTTTATATCTTTTATTGTGTTAACTATCGCACAAAGTATCAAGTAATTAATATTTATTTCAATCGCAAAAACTTCAGCCTAAAACTAGGCTCTCGTTTGCCTGGTCCCGCCCGCATTGCGTGCCCGAACATTACGCCACTGGCCCTCGGGGCGAAGCGACGGACAGACTCGCGAGCATCGGCGACACACACGTCGCTGTACGACTGGCGAAGTAGCCAAAGCTATTATCAAACACACGACTGCAGTGGCGTAGCTTAAGTTGGTGTCACCCCCCCTCCAAATCTATATATATAAAAGAAAGTCGTGTTAGTTACACTATTTATAACTCAAGAACGGCTGTACCGATTTGGTGAGCAGGAAGCTTAGAGCCAGGAGACGGATATAGGATACTGTTTATCCCGTTCGACAGCGTTCCTGTGTGAGAACGCACGTTTTCGCGTGATTTTGCATGTTAGCGGTCATTGTTGCCTGTTGTAACCTGCGCCTGATAATAAAACAAAAAATGTCGTGTATCACAAGGTACTTAACTGAAGAGTGCAACCTATGCGCCAAAATACAGGAACAATAATGAATGATTAATCTACTTAATTTTTTTCTTTGTATTTTCTAATAAACAATTTAACTTAATAAATTCCAAAATCTGCTTATTTATTGCCTTTAACAGCCGGTCCCTATGATTACAGCTTTGTATTTCTCTTAAACAAAAATCAATTCCAAAAAAAACGCTATGTTACATAATAGATTTTTTAATTATCTATTTAATATCAGAGCATTTTTTTGAAGTTCTTCTTTGTTTGAGAGAAAAACACAAATCTGCAATTGCTTTATTATCACAAGTGCAACAAAGATAGTACAGTTTTTCACAGTGAGTGCGACGCGAGAAAAAGATGGGACCGGCTGTTAAGGCAGAATAGAGTTCGCCGGGTCAGCTAGTTAAATATAAAAATATCTATATATGAATAGTTTATACATTCTTTATTAAAAATACAAGTATATTTGCACGATATTAAAGATTATTTGTAGATTATTTTATCAAGATTAACGATAAGATGAAGTAATCGCCGAAATCGAGACTTTTGGACCACTGAAGAATTGGGGGCTGACTGCTTATGGTTTCGCGATTTCTTTATCTTATTTTTCTTAGCTTTTTTAATATATATATATATATATATATATATATATATATATATATATATATATATATATTAAACCATTAAAATTATATAATTCCAACTATAAAATTTTATAATTGGTGTCACCCGGGGCTCACCGCTCCTAGCTACGCCACTGCACGACTGCTTCTCGAACACACGGCGGCAACGTCTTCATGGACAGCGAACACATGAATGATTTCTTCCACTAAGGCGTCCCTGAACTCGTTTTTGGGCTTGAGCGCCTGCATTGGAGAAAACCTCCGTTATTTTCATTATCAAGTCACGACGCAGTCAGTCAGTCAAGTCAGTTTATCCCTTCGGCTTGGGGCTCGGCGCCGTTAATCCTAGACGGTTAGCCAACCAAGAACCTGCGAGGTCTCGAATTCACTTAACCTCCGTGACTTCACGGAGCGGAGTAAACGGATTGGCTAGTGGTGCCGATCGTTAGTGAAGTTAATCATGATATTCCACTCCTGCATGTTTAACCTCGCTTGGGAAGAAATAAATTTGAGTATGAATGTCACTTTCCAAAGCAAACGTCATTAAAATCAGAGGCAAGTATATACGATCACTACCTTGTTATTTCTTTTTTTTTCTTTGGAGACGCAATTTCGGGTTCATGATTTTATAATACTGGAGATTTTTTGTACAGTATTTGCTACTCCGTATTCAGTAGACTGATAAAGTATCTCTTGTTTTCCCAATCAAATTGATCTCAGGTTTGACATCCAGGTAGAAATATTGATTCTATTTTTCATCAAATTTATTATGATTTTATAAAGGTTTCCCTTGGACACGCATTTTATGTTTGTGCCAACACCTTAATCTCTATTTCGGGCCAATTACATCTGCGATATTTTTCTCTTTAAGGAGGGTAAAAACCAAGCCACATATGTCTAGCTGAATGCAATTTGAAATGTTCTTGCCTTCTGAGCACGACTGAAACTATTGTTCCAAATGCACTCGAAGTGAAAAATATTATAAATGAAATTTCCTACACTGACTCAAAATCATGATACCCTTTAATGTTAGAAAATAGATTAGTAAAGTTTTCACATCCCTCTTTTTGGTTGCTCACAACTCCTCGAGGACATTATTTTGAATTTTACTCCTTTATTCAAAATAATTCCCGTGTATTGTTTGCATCACTTTGAATATCGTAATCCGTATTTCGTTAATCGTAAAATGTATTATTATACATTTTTCCTTTCTCGCTGCTTACGTAGTATAGAAAAACTTACAAGTTGTATATAATGTTGCGGGAGAAAACAGCTAATTTTCGACACAAAAACTTTAATGCTGGGCTCTGGAAACGAAAAAGTATAACTGAAACGATAAATCTAATTGCGGAATTTGGAAAAAAAATCCTCTAACACGTGGTATAGTCAGAATCCATTTTTGAGGATCCAGGACACAGGAATATCGATTGACGGCAAAACGTCCGACCGTCTATTTGTGAACAACGCTAGCACGTAAACCGTTCAAACAATTTTCTCCACAACTGATATTCCCCAATCAATCTGGCTGATATCGAAGACCCTTAAATTTGAAATCGATATTTTAATTTGGGGGGGGGGGGTACTTAAATGAAGCCTCAGGGATATTTGCAAAAAATTGGCACCACATTTTTCCGATTAAATTTTGTGAGATGTCAGAAACGCTCAAGAATGTTGCAAGTCCGATTTTTGTCGAAATCCCTGATTTTTTCAACATGTTCCTACAACTTAAGTAGTATTGATGATAAAGATTTTATCTTAATGAAATGTTTTTAAATAAAAATTTTTAAATAACGTCATATACAATTTTTCGAAAATTTGAGTACTTTGCGCTCTATTTTGTGTGAAACATATGCGCTCCTAAAATCATTTTAAACTATTATTTTCTCAATAATGGCTTTTTTAAAATTTTATATATTTGTTACATGAAATTTTTTCTAAACTAGTAATCATCTAATCGCTTTCACACTTAAATCAATTTAAAATAGGTTTTAAATACTTTCTAAACATTTAATTTTGAAACATAACTATAGTTCTATAAAGCTCACATGTGAGAAACGAATAAAGAAATATGAAATAATATACAAATTCTAACTTACGTAGCATCAACGTGCATAGCGCAACCATTCATTTTACATTCACAAACCACGGTAAATTCGGAGCGGGCGACTACATTTGACGCTAAAAATACCTACATTTTCGAAATTTTCAACATGACCTTATTTGACGATGTTTTTGATGAACATTTCATTAAGAAAACTACAGGTGCTACAGAATGGCACAGACTTTCTCATTGTAAAGTTTTCTAATTTCCTTTCTGCGGCCTGGTACTGTACAGTCTTGCCCCTCCTCCTTGCCTGCTGCCATCTATCGCCGTCCAAATTACATTTTTTTAAATTTTCTCAACTTTTCGGTTTCCAAGTAGTAGAACCCAAATATTAATTTACGAATATTAAAGAATGCTAAAACCTCATCCTAAATAGCAATTTTCGTTGAAAAATATGGAGCTGTTTTTAAGAAAATGGCGTTAAGCGTTACTGTAAATACGAAATTGGAAGCTCATTTTCACAAGAATCAATTGACTTTTCGAAAAACTTCATTTGATGTAGTTTGAAGCACTTCCACCCACAAATGCAATAATGTATACAAATCCATGAAAATGTGAGTTTTAATGGGATGAGAGATATTTTAAAAAAAATCACATTTGTGTAATTTTTTTAAAAACAAAAGAGTACACCAAAATTAACTTTGCGTCATATTAAACAGTGCCATTACCACTATCCCTTGCAAAACTTTAAAGAAAAAATTTGGAGCAATTTTTGAAAAAATGATGTTTGAGCGTTTCTGACACTGCAGGATTTTGCGTTCATTTTTACAGAAATCTGATGTGTTATCGAGAAACTTTATGACATTATTTAAAGCACAGATTCTCATAAATGAAATACTGTGAAGAAATCACCTCTAAAATAAGTATGGTCGATGTGAGAGACAAATCAAAAAAATTAGTTTTGTAATTTTTGACAATTTAAAAGAATACAGCAATATGGCATTTATGTTATCGTTTAGGTTTGTTTGGCACTAACCATACAAAAAATTTAAAGAAAAAATTTGGAGCTGTTTTTGAGAAAATCTTGTTTTATAATTTTTTTAAAATGCAAATATTGCATGCACTATTGCATGAAAACTACTAAATTTTTAAAAAAAATTGGCATGACCATTATGAAAGAACTATTTATGGACAACAAATTTCATTTGAAGGAAAAATTGTATCTTCACAATTGTTGTTGTAGGAAGACACCAAAAAATTTTTAATTTTTTATATTTTCAAAAAAAAAATTGGGCATTTCCACAAACAAGAGACCTGCACCATTCTCTTAGGTGTCATTTACGCCATCCAATAACAAAGTTCAATAAAAAACGTTGAAGCCATTTATTTTTTTAATTTTGAAAATGTCCCAGGGGCTTCATGTAAAGTAGCCTCCAAAATTAAAATATAGGTTTCAAGTTTACGGGACTGCGACATCAGCCAGATCGATTCAGGAATATCAATTTTGGAGAAAATCAGCTGAACAATTTACAAAATATACTGAACAATTTAGTGTTGTTCACAGACAGATGGACTGACATTTTGCTAGCAATCGATTTTTCAGTATCAAGGACCCACAAAACAAGGATTCTGTCTATACCGCGTATTAGATGATTTTTTTTCTCAATTAAGCATCTGGAATCCAATCCTCCTCTTTTACGTTGCCTGGGCCCTGTAATAAGTTTCTCTGACGAAAATTTGCCGAAACGATTCGGCAAAAATTCATTTATTCGTGCAGCATTAGATAACTTTCTCTCCACTGTGAAAACATTAGAAAATTAATGTAATTTTCCTTTTTAAATTGCATTTCTCAATTTCCCATGCTTTGAAGATTTGTCGGTGCGACACTTATTAATTCTTCTCTTTGTTGGACAAGGACATGAACCATTATTAAGTTTTACGTTTTATTTTTTCAGAAACAGTTTAAAACTTTGTGTGAAGTATTAATATGAAACAAAATTTGAGTACCATCATTTTGAAAAATGTTTATAACAATAATTTGATACTAATAATATTACCATCTTACCTAGCATTGCCACACTATGTAGCAATGGGTATATCAGAAGTTATTTCAAGAAGTTCATTGTTGGTGACATGGATGAGGGGGGAGGGAGATAACATACAATGATTTTATTTACTTAACGTTAAGGTTACAATGTCACTATGTTCAATAAAATTTAACATTAATAAAATCAGGGAGAAAATATATTCAGATATGCATAAGGTAATGATATTGTAGTTTTGAATTCATTCATAACACAACGTGCAAATAATGCGAGCAGTTACAAACAATGTAAGGAAGTATGTAATGTTCGTAGCACCACTAGTTTGATTCAATTCATTTTCACTTTTTTTCTCCTTTCCTGATTTAAAAAATATTTAGAGGGGGAGTCTGAATATTGAAATAGCCCCCCTGAATTGGATCTGTTGCTGATTAACAAAAATCATAACTTAAATAAAAAGATAATTGTATTCATCTTGTTTTTTTAAGTATTCAGACATCAATCTTACTATGACAGAATGTTTCTGTTCTATTTAAATATTCTATTACACTACTTGTCAGCTTACCTCTAATAACTACTTTATTTTTTGTGACTTATTGAATTATATGTAGTAAAACGATAAAACAATTTTCAGAGTTCAAAATGGAAATAGACTTCAGTATTTAGGTTATACTACTCATCCACTATGTTTTAGCATTTCTATTATGAAAGAACAATTTGGAAAATGATTCACACATTTTTTGTTCCATATTTTAAGACCTCTCCAAACATTTTTGTTCACTTAAGAATGTGAAAAACCTTTCATTCCCAAAACATTTACTTACCTGTCATATGCCCTAAGTTATGATACGCATTGCAATTCACTGAATTTCACCATTCAGTATGCCAAATTAAAACGCACAAAATGATATAACCTAATATGATACTTGTCCACAGATTCCTGCCACCATTGAAGATCCATCAGTGTACCGTGATATTAAGGCTGTATTGCAATCACTGGGTTACGCTAAGACTGCTCCAGATCCACAGTGAATAATATAGCTTTAACTGCCTAAACAGCAAATAAAAATTGTATTATTACTCATGTTCAATATCAATTTCTTACAGAAATGACAGTTATGGAAACAGCTTTCATAAGTTCATGAGTAAATACTTCACATCAATCCACTTTAATACCAAAAATGAGTGAATATTGCACAGCAAGATATACTTTAGAGCAAAGTTCTTTATTATTTGGATAGATCATATCCAACTTGTATATTTAAAGACAGCTATTCTCTCATTCACTACAACAATTTATTCTATTGAAGAGTACTCCACAATAGTAATTTATAATCAAAAGCCTACAAACTAGAACAAAATTAATCGTTTAACTTATATCTAATAGTTTGTAAGTTATAATATAAAAACGTATCTATATAAAATACATTCATCATCAAACAAATGAATTGTCAGAAATATTTCACAATTATTACAAATATATCCTCAAGTGGAGATCACCAAGTTAAAATGTTGTAGTATAAATACTATATTTCAATGCATAAGTACATATGTAGGTGCACAGAATCCACCAATGACCCTGTATATTTCTTCTGAGGCAATGAATGTTCTCATTTCTTTCGTTTCTTCTTGGATGGAGATGATTTGTTCTTCTGAGAAACAGTATCAGCACCAGAACCATCCTTACGTTTCCCATCATGTTCATCTATTGCCATTGGAGTCGGCTCTTCACTTGATGGTACACTAAATCCAGGAATCTGCAAGCATTACCAGCATAAAAGTAAATATGCAAATATGGTAACAAGTGTAAATTGTAAGAATTCACTGAAAGAAGTTTCAGATTGATTTATTTAATGTATAAAATTGTACAACATTAGTAAATATAGTATATACAAGCAAACACTACAATTTCCAATAATTCTCCTTAACAATTTCATGTAATGATTCTTTTCTGATATTTAGTATTTTATAACAAGTACTATTAGGTAAAAATAAAAAACATACAGAAAACTATTAAATGTTTTAATATCAATTTAAATTAAATTCTTATTTTAAAATTTCTTGAATTAATAAAAGAAAACAAGTAATGAAAATTACTTACCACAGGTTTCACCAACTTCAACACTAATTTCTCATGCTGTAAATTGCTACGATCTAAACTCAATTGAACAGTAACTGGATCAAACGACCTAAATATGACATCACCACATCTTTGCGTTTGTTCCTAAAAGTAAAACAAAGCTTAATATTGAATACTATGAACTATAACCTATTTTATCTTTTTGAAACTACATTTTCAAATAATATCATTATTAGTATTCCAACATTTATATGCATTTACATACCTCTTCATTGTACACAAAATTTGCAGTGGCAACTTCTCCTTTCTTAGGTACCACATACAATGTTCCTTCAAGACCATACTTAGGAATTAGAATTTGCAATGCATTCTTTCGTACAAACAGAACATAACCTTCCTCATCTTGCACCTTCCCTCTGAAGAATAGCTGCAGCAAAAGAAATTTATGTGAATGGGACTAAATTTTCCCTGTATAGTCTCCTGCTAGTTGATAAACACTTGTAACCAAAAGTAATGTCAAGTCATACACACAGTAGATTTACAAATGCTTGTAGCACTACCTACTTCAAGAGGTAGGACTACTACTACTAGGAGGTAGTTCTACTACTAGGAGATCAATGTTCAAAATAGTAGTCAACAGTATCTGGAAGATGATTATCATGAAATGGAATGTGATGAAATATCATTTGTCAAACAACAATACAAGGAGCAAAAATAAATGATGAACTAAAAATATCTCATCTACTTTCAGGCTGTTACTCTTACACAAAATAACACATTTATAATTTTTCCAGACTTCTAATAATTAATTTAATAAAAATAACACTAGAGCCTGAAGCCACATTTTGAACAGTTTATACTTCTTCCCTTTCTTTAATGCACTTTCATGATCTATTGAAACAACATTCCCCTTCCTCATATTTAAAACACAAGATACTTCAAACAGAAAAGTCAAAACCAAAAAATGCAATCTCAATCACAATTGTTCAATGGAAAAATATTTGAACCAATAAAGCAAGCATATTACCATTATAGGGAACCTTATGCACATATCTGCCATTACTGTTGGCAACTCATTAAAATAATAAGAATTTAATAAAGGCACCCCATTTCTTGAACATCTGACTGTTAATGTAATATGTAACATTTACATTTACTTTCAACATAACACCAGAAACTATAGAATAATATAATATAGAAAAATAATACCAAACGAGCCAGACCAGTGGCCAAGATAACAAAGGCACGAATGATAGCAAGCTCAGTTTGAAGGGCTTGAGTCCTGCATGGGTATGTCTGTATAGTGGCATGGTTGGGGCTTTTCTGCACCTCCGTGTATCACCTAAAAAAATAACTTTTCTTTCCTGTCCCTTCACCTGCCTAGTGTTGGTAGAGCAATTCAATCTGCCTGCAGACAGGCACTATTAATGGGTCTACAGATCACATCATGCATGCTGCCTGGAGCCACCGTTCCTCCTGAACTCTAATTAGCTCCAAGGGTTGCAATGGGCTCTGGTCCTTCATGGGTCTGTAGTCCTCAGCAATGTGAAGTAGTGGGCAGCCAGCGATGTGAAGTAGTAGTAATGCAGGAGCATCAAAGTGTCAAAGGGTACAGACAGAACTGAGGATGGGGATGCCGATATGTCCCAATGGATAATGACATTAAGCTCAATGATGATGAATAATAACAAACCACCAAGGAGTAAAAATAAGTGATTTTCTCTTTTAAACTTTTTTTTTCATAATACAGAATTCAAATACTTTTTATCCTTCTCAGAGAATACTATTTTGTCTATCTTTCCATCAATTTGGTCACTTCGGATAATTATTACAACACATGCCACTTTCCAATTATTGTACTATTAAATTTCAGCAATTTGTGTTTACTTACATGTGTATGCAGTGCTACAGAAGCCCTTCCAGCATACTGAGCCATTCGATTTCTGTAGTTCAGATTGTGGCAAAGAGCATGACTCTTGCGTTTGTCAAGTAAATCTGAATATGTACTGTCAGCACCAATGCACACTGCTAGAAGTCTATGAACAATGATATCTGCATATCTGAAAGAATGAAAAATTCATTGATTCATAAATAGGTTTTCATTAAGGTACTTAGAAATAATATAGAAAAGAGAAGAATGAAACAGTAAACCTCTTAATAATTTTCTAAATGGTGTTACACTTGAACTAAAGCTCTCAATCAACAAAAAATTTTATCTAATATCCTAAATAGATTTAACAGAAGTAATTAAGTTCATATCAATATTTGATGATACTTTTCAAGCTCTTCCTCATTTTTTTCTGGCAATATTTATTAAGTTTTCAAAACATTTCTTACAACAGAACTATTTGCCATTTATATACATTTACTGTTTACAAATCTGGGGAATTATGTCTAATTATGGAAAAGGAATGGCTCTTTACTTCTGCCCTTGTGCTAGTTTCGTGATCATGTCTGAAACTGTACAGTAACATAACATAACACATCAAACAAAGATTCACCACAGAAATATCATTCACAAGAAAACAAATATCCTCAACACTATTCAACACACATAAGCTAGGGAAAAAGAACAACTAATGCTGCTGATCAGAGTTGTCTGGTCTTTGCCACCAGGACTGTAAGACATCATAAGTAGACAAAGAGTACAGGACTGATCCATTTACAATACTACCATTGAAATTACAAAATTGCAGGATTCCGCACAACTACCTTTGCTGTTTTGAACACTCACATAAACAGAATATTTACATAGTATCAATAATAATAAAGAGTGTAGAGCAGAGAATGGTAAATTGTAAAATGTGAAGGGTCCAAAGATACCAACGTTTAACAACAAAGATCCTTCGCAGTGGAGGGAGTGCGAAACATGCAAGCATGAAAAATATAGTTCACATTTAAGATCTGTCAATCATAGCTGAAGTATACTTCACATAATGGTACGGTAGATTTGATCCCGTAGAGCAATGGTCTTCAACTCTTGGCCTGGGGACTGCATGAGGCTCATGGCTTAATTTTTAGTGACTCACAAAATTTACTCATTTTAAATACACTTTCTTACATTACTTCAATTTTGATGGCCTGCAAACAAATACTACTTTTAACTAAAAGTAAAACTAGTATTCTTTGGCTTTTCTCTGCCCACTTACGTTCTGATCATGTGAGCTGTTTCTTCACGATATCATGAAGTCAAAGCGGAAGAACACACTTTCCACAGTGGAAAACAAAATATAAAACTTACGCATGTAGGCCCTAAAATGTTAAGTAATCCCTAAAATTATTGAAATATAATTATCATATATTTGTGTTATGTAATTATATAGCGTTATTACTAAATCAAAGGGGTCTGCTAGTGTTTCACCAAAAAGAAAATGGCCCCTTAGTTAAAACACGGGTTGACGACTACTCTACAGTGGATTTATAGACTGGTTATACTTCCTCATCTTGTGTTTTATGAATTACATATACTTGCTTAGTGTTAGCAACATTTTTAATCATTTTTTGGCTTTCGTCTTTTTTGTTTCTCCTGTTAACATCAATAAATTCATATAATAAAAAGAATACTAAGGGCTGTCTATAAATTAAGTAATGCAAATTTGGAGTATGAAAAAAAAATTGTATCACAGAAAAAACAATTCATATTAACATTATTTGGGTTGTATTTTAAAATTTATGATAATTAAAGTCAAAATTAATTGGCTGACTACACCTAATAGGATTGGGAACGAGTGTTGTAAGAGGCACAGACGTGAAAATTTCTAATAACCCTTGCCCACAGTGTCATGGATAACGCATGAGCCACAATCTACTGCACCAATTCAATTTGATTCTAGAATATATGTTAGATCAGTTTTGAATATTTTCTTCGTAATCTTACAGATTCGATAAAAAATTATGAAAAAATACTTCCATTTATTGTAACAAATTACACACAACTTTAATTTATTATGTTTTTAAAAAAATAATTGATTATTATTTAAGGTTTTGGTATAACACAGAAAAAGGTAACTGTTTCACCAGATGTCAAAAAATTCAAAATAAATCAATGCTACATAACACTAAACTAACGTCCCCTCAAACCATCTCTCTCTCTTTATTGTTAAGCAAGTTTTGGACAACCCCTTACCATAGAAAAGAAAACTGGAAAAAATATATTATACGTACAAAAAATAGATAAATGTAATATAATGTACACATATTTAATTCATGCAATCATTGCTTACATACCGGCGAATTGGTGATGTGAAGTGAGTATAAATTGGACAAGCCAAACCATAATGAAAGAACTCATCAGGTTGCAACATTCCACTTGTAAAATACACTGCTTGCATCATACAACGAGTGGCCAAAATTCTCAACATCGTATTAAAATAAGGATTATCAGGTAATACTGCTTCATCTAAAGAAGCAGCAAGTTCTTTGCCTGAGCTGGTTACAATATTGAAACCCTAAAAATAAAAGTACATATAAGTATGCATTGCCAATAAAATAAAAAAACATAAAACACAATGTTTGAATGCAAATACAGACACCTGACATAAGAGGCCACCAATGATTCCAGTGAATACTTAATAATTAATACTTTAAGGTGGCCGTTTAATTAATGTTGTTAAGCTACTGATAGAGTGAATCAAATCTATTTGTGCCCATTGCTACGAAATAAAGCATGTTCTCTTTAACATTTTTTAATTACTGTAAACAATAAAACAATTCACAAGGTACTATTTAAAATCATTTGTCTCCTTAAGTCCAACACACCTCTTTTCTTAGTCGAATCAAACAAGCAAACTACTCTTTAAGAAGCAATTCATATCCCATAGACATTTTACAGAATAGCTGTCAGGAGAAGGAGTTAGTAAATGAACTTTAGATTGGATTCACATGCAATTCACACATTCAATAAATGAAGTGCTCCAAGAGTTCTAAAGAAATTCATACAGACGGGAAGCACAAGTTAGTGATCCACAGAAATGTGAAATGTGAGAAACAAACATGTTGTGCTTCATTATGAAGTATTTATTACAATACGTACAACGAACATTTGACTGCAAACTTACCAATTTGTGACCTGCCTTTACAAGAGGCTCAAAATTGGCAACAGGAGGTTCAGGATGACGACGTAACATTGCACATTCTGGGAATTCTTCTACAATTTTCTCTGCCACAGAGATATTAGCAAGTAACATGAATTCTTCAACCATTGAGTTGGTTTCTCTAAGTTTCTTTGCTTCCACCTCAATTGGGTCATGGGTCTCACTGTCAACTTGGAATCTTATCTCAGGGGAAGCTAACACCAAGGCACTGAAAAAGAAAGGAGAGTCTTTTTTTTTTAAGAAAAATAGGGTACAAATACAATATTTCCGTAACATGCAAGAAAATAAATGTAGGTCAAAAGAAAATCTTTCTCAGGAAGATTCTACAAGCAGATTTAAAAAAAATTGGAATACAACCTAGTTGAGAGGATCTTACTAGAACCCCGTAGTAATCAAAGTTAGATGAGTTCACAACTCAAATCAGACCATAGTGAAGGGAAGGAACAGGAGACTATAGAACCACCTGAATTTAAAAACATAAATCGCATTTAATTTTGTGCAGTCAGTTTATAGATGTGTTTTGACAGTTACAAACTATAAATAAGGGAAATCTTATGACCAAATAACTTCACTACCTATGATACCATCAAGTAACAAAAACATTACAGATATTTGTTACGCAGTTTTGGAATATGAAGTGAAGTATTTGGTTATGCCAAAATAAATTTCTTTATACCTGTGAGGAAATAATTGATGTTCATGAATCTGAAAGTTTGCAGTTATAAAACTCAAAACTAATGAAATATGGTACCTCACATCATCAAATGAATGTTTCATAAATATAACTAAAAAGTTGTATTTTGTTTTCATTATTATAAAAATTAGTTAAATTTATATTAATAATTACAATGTTAAACCAGGAACTTTATTTCCATAATTTCTAAGAATATTATAATGCAAAATGATCAATTTTCCTGAAGATATTTTTAAGTCAATTTAATTAAAAATAATTGTCATTTGAACACAAGGTCTTGTTCAATGGTACAAGACTATCATGTACCTTGGCACAGGTTTTCAAACTTTCGTTTCACTTTCAAAAGTGGAATATGTGAAGTAGGTTATTCATATTAAGAAAATGGTTTGATACTTGATCCCGCTTTTTTAATTATTAAGGCCCAGAATCTTAGGTTTTAAGCTATTTTATTCCTCACTTTGTAACATTATGGTTTATAGAATATGTTATGACAACCAAATTCACTGCCCTTTTTCTCCTGGGTTTGTAACTCTTGATCTCCAAAGTCACTGTCTGTCTCGTTTCATAGTTGGTGACACCCGCCAATATGCTGCTGAGTGGACAATCACTAAATACTCATGAAAATGGAGCCTCAATACACTAGTAAATGGAGCCTTAACACATTAGGCCCTCTGTTTTACTGGCACAAGTAGCAACCAATGGAAAGTGACAAGAGTATTTTTCTTTATGTGGATACGGTCACCTTTGTAACCAGGATACTATAAACATGTTTTCTCACTTGTAATGGCAATTTAAAAATGTAGGCATTATATCGAAAAATTAATAGAAGCATTATGGGTATGTGATAAGGAAGTAACAAGAGGTTTTGGTTTTGGTTTTTTCCCTTAAAGAAATAAAGATGGAGCACTGCCTTTGTCAATTTGTAATTTTTTTAGGCCTCTCGCCAAGTAATTCAGCTAACCTTAGCATAAGCCTCAGTGATAGTCTGGCCTACCAATAATGTTTTTCTAATATTTGTATTAATTATTTAGGCCATCTGTTTGAAATTTATATCAGGAAATCCGAATCAGGCACCTATACCTTGTACCTTGTAAAGATTTTCATGTGAACTTGTATTATTGAAATTAACTTGTATACTGTTGTCACTCCAAACACACTTATTGAAAATGTTGTTTATTCATTTAACAAAACAAGAGGCAACAGAAAAATCTCCATTTTTTGTTTATGTTTTGTGGGTTTTCATCTAATTTTTGAAAATAACTATTGTTATATGAAACTTTGCTGACAGATCCATCCAATGAGATTCCATTGTTAATTCATAACAAATTTATTTGAAATATCTCAAATGTCTTCCCTCCGTATGTCATCATACTTCATTGACTCCCTCAACTGTTGCAATGCAAGTATTTGTAGATTGTAAGTCCACTTCTACACCCACATTAAAATTTACTGATTTTCTCTAAAATTGACCCTGCAAGTCTTAGACCATTTGTCAATTCACACGATTCTTTAATATTTTCTGTAACCATTTCACACAATACCATATACCTCAAATTTTCTCCTTTTCCTAGATTGCTAGTTATCTCACATGTCCTTTTGATACTCTTTGTTTCTTCCCCCTTTCAGTTCCTGGGCACTGACCTCCATGTTGTACAACTATTTGATCACCCAAAGTACATACGCACCCAAAGTGTTTGTGCACCTATAAAGCACTATCTATTTCTCTCCTGAATCTTACCACCCACCCTCTGCGTCATCCACTGTGCCAATCTTCCATTCCCGGCCTGTGTGCCAAATGTATGTAAATATATCCCATCCACTGATCAAATCACCGTTCACTCTGCTGGCCTGAGATCCGTATCTCACCAGTGTGAGATCTGTATTCCAGTGGCAAACGAGAGGGTTACCAGCGCAGTGCAACACGTCGAGATATGACAAATGACGTGACTAGTGCCGTCAGTGACGCGACTAGTGACACCGGCGACGCGACTACTGACACCAGCGACGCGACTACTGACACCAGCGACGCGACTACTGACACCAGCGACGCGACTACTGACACCAGCGACGCGACTACTGACACCAGCGACGCGACTACTGACAACAGCGACGCGACTACTGACAACAGCGACGCGACTACTGACACCAGCGACGCGACTACTGACACCAGCGACGCGACTACTGACACCAGCGACGCGACTACTGACACCAGCGACGCGACTACTGACACCAGCGACGCGACTACTGACACCAGTGACGCGGTTAGCGACACCGGTGACGGGACTACTGGCGCGGCAAGTGACGCGACTTCGCGATGCAACTCACCCGTTCTCGATGCGGCGGCGCTTGAGGATCTTGGCGAGGCGGTTGAGCTCGCGCAGCGACGTGGCGATGGCGTCCTTCTGCGCCGAGTCGTCGATGCGCAGCTGCGCCTGCTCGTAGGTGAGCGCGGCGCGCGACCGGATGATGCTCTTGTGGAAGCGCGTCGCCACGATGCGGGCCTCGCGCGTCATCTCCCACACGCACGAGAAGGCGAAGCGCTCCTCGTTGCCGCGCAGCGAGCACAGGTTGGAGCTCAGCAACTCTGCGCCACACAGGCACAAGCGACGATATGAGCGCACAGAAAATGCGAGGGGCTTCCAAACAACGGACCAAGGGGAAGCAGGAGACAAAGGGCAACTCTGTATGTGACAGACGTCTTGTTGTTACGGTGTGATGAACTGAAAACGCCTTAAGAGTTTCTAAAAAGAAATAAATCACAACCGTAGGTGGCTATAAAATTGCCCAAAACACGTATTTATGTGCTTTACTTGCCCCCTACAAAACGCTATATCGATAATTCATTTTAAAACTACATTTAATCATTGTTAATCTGATTAATAACATCTTAATGATTCACGTAAATGCCTGAAAGTGTATTGTAATTTACAGCGCTTCACCAATGTTCGCATACCTATATTCAAATAACAAAAAGCATGCGTTTTCAAGAATTACTCCAGAATATACTGGATGGAACCGGTTAAGAATTATGCCCGTCGATTTTTCTTGTCGAGGAATCGTATGATCACGTCTGTTGGTGCCGTGCTGTTAGTAGTCTAAACAAGCTTTTTTATAGACTCTTCTGATTGGATCCGCAAACAAACGATGCCCACTAGGAGACCGACACGTGTCAAATGACACCTTATTTTTCTCAATTGGGCATCCGGAAGGATGGAGGAAGTTTCCGAACAAGGATTATGATGATGATGATGATGATAATGATAATAATAATAATAATAATAATAATAATAATAATAATAATAATAATAATAATAATAATATACAATAATAACTCCCTCACAGGGACACGAGCCTAATTTTAGGACCTTGGACTCGTTGCCGATTTACGCACGAAGATGAAGTGCGTTGCAGCGTAGTGTTGCGGGTTGCACTAACGCCTGATTTCCCAAATATGCCATAATGAGAACATTATGTTTTTCTCTCTAGTCAAAAACAACACGGTTGCAAGGTTTAGTGTGCATCTTGTAAACTGTCAAATACCGTCATCTTTTCTTACCGTATTATAAGATGGGATGACAACAGATTATTTTTCTATTAAGCATACAAATGGAAAGAGAATCATTTTTTGAAAAATGGCCGTGAATTTCATAATGTTAATTTTAACCGTCTGCTTCTCTGCACTTGTAAAAAAGTTTCCTACCACTTAGAAGGCGGTTTTCTCAAACCCCGCTTAAAACATAATTCTCCCCTTTCTGAGAGTAACTTTCAATCCAGTTTGCGATAATGCTTCCAAATGTATTTTAGAGAATAATTATGGGAAGCCCAACAATCGTCAAAGAGAAAAATTGGGCGAGTATCACTTGCAAGAAAAATATAGTTCATTTTATGCAAGGATGTCACTCTCGCGTGAGGAATGTGTCGTTCAATATGAAATTTCCTTACAATATTGCACCGTTTACTTTTAAAGTAAGCGAAGATTTCGGCACAATTGTAGTTCGTGATCAAAAACTTAGCTGAAGTACTTCCGTATGATTCACGGATAACAATCTCAGGTATGGTAATCAAAGAGTGAATTGAAAGTTCTCACACAAATCTTCTAGGTCACATCATGAAATGCAATGCTGCATTAATGTAATTGACGCAGGAAATACATTATTGGAAACGTCATTCATGACATTTCATTTATATTAACTGGCGCACAGGACAACTTACACGAATTTCGCCACGACACTCGCCGCCAGTGTTGCCCGATTAGTGTGTTTTTTTACCTAAAAGATTGATTTTTTCGTGTTTCCGGGCGCGTCAACTGCTTTGGTCATTAGTCCCGTTAGTGTAGTGCATGTTTTTTCTCGGGGGATGGCGGTGATCGTCCCCCGCTGGATGGCGAGATCCGGCACCGACCTACCGTCGGCTAGTGGGGTTTCCCCCTAACCAGGACTCTCCCACCAGCGGGGCACCGCCCCAGCCAAGACAAGCTCTAAGTTTCCAACCGGTCTCCAGGAATATGTGGTAGTGTAGTGCATGTAAGTGTAAGTAAGTGTGCAAGGGGAGAGGATAGGACAAGGAAGAGGAAGGACAGATCGCGCGCGGTCCGTGGCCCGTTTGTTAGGGTACTGCTCGGCATTCGCCTGGTGTTGATCGGAGAAACCACGGAAAACTACCGATCAGAGCAGCCTGCCGCTAGAATTCTCCTCTAGACAGCGACTCAATTCGACCAAGCTGGAAAGCTAGTGTCGAAAATCCTGCCGCCGTCAGGACTCGAACCTAGGACCTCCCGGTCAGAGGCGCAGCAGTTGCATCAGTTGACGCTCTGAGCTACCGCTCCCGGTTTTTACCTAAAAGGATATAGCGGAATAAGGCGGTGAAAAGTGCCCCAAACCAAAGTCGATAACCGCTATTCTCATATGAAAGAGAATAAAAAATGACGTAGATTCCCAAAAATGGGCAATTTGTTGCAGAGATACAACAAGAAATATCTTTTTCATGTTTTATTTTTTTTCTCCGCTTCAATTGCATGTATCACGCTGCAAAAAATTGCAGATAGGGAAAAATAGTTGAATTTGAATATATCTTTGTCAATCAATTTTGATGCCAAATTCAAACGGAAAAATAAATAAATTTTGGAAAATGATTTTCGACAAGATAACGGAGTACTGCCTCAGTTATTCCCCTAAAATGTGTCTTATAACTTTTCCCCCCAAATTGTTAAACAATATGGACGATAGATTAAAAAAATTAAAACCATTTCTATCAGTACAAACATTTGAAATTCGCGCGAAAATGCCTTCCTTTGCACCGCACCCTCTCACAGGGACCTTGGAAAACTGTCAGTGAAGCTGAGGAAACGTTTTTAATCGTAGCCTCAAAACAGACTTGGGATACACAGTCTGATCAACCCAAACATGCGGTTTCAACCAATCGCTTATAGTAAATTAGCAACTAATCGCTTACAATAAAGATTTTCGCGCGGCAATCAGTTCGGCTTACTACATACAATTTGGACATGAAGCCCAGCTAGCCTGAAGCACTCGGTGATAATAAGAAAAGAAAAAGAAAATAATCTGGAGGAACTAGTACATTTCAAATGCTAGTACTGTTTTGAGACAATAAATACACGATTTTTTTAACGAAAAGAATGTGAAGCATATTTAAAAACGAGTGAACTGACACACATTCACCTGCAGAGTACACTAAGTAACAGTGTACGTTCCAATAATACAGAACTTTTTGTCCATTTTCTCGTTATTTAGTAGAATTTGTGTTGTTCCAGAGCTATGACAGGCAAGAGTAACTAAAACTAATCGGTGTGTCAAGTCTTTGTGGTAATCAATCACAGTTAACAGTTTTCCATTTTTTCTAGGGGAATGAATATCTTTGAGTAGACCAGGTCTAAACCGTTCGTAGAATTTTTTTATCAAATTTAGTATTCCCGATCGATTTGCCTGATGTCGCGGCCTCTTGAATTTGAAACAGATATTTCAATTTTTAGGGATAATTTACACAAAGCTCCAAGGGCATTTTCGAAATTTCAAACAATTCAAAAGTGGCTCTAACTTTTTTCGTTACATATTTTGCTTGAATATAGCAAAGAAAGCTTATAAAAATGACGCAGATCCTATTTTCGTTGAAATGAAAAATGTTACATTTCGTTGAAATGTAAAATTGAACCGTTACTACCAGTACTCTGATTCTGGGGTCAGAATGTTAGCTAGGTGGGTTAAAAGTTCGCCTGCGGAACCTAAGGACGTAAGTGCGAGATTCCATCTCTTGCTAAATATGTTTGTGGGTTACAGACACTTTTACGGGCAGAACTAGCATTATAATATTACTTTAGTTACAAACATGAGAAAGCATGTTCTGTAGTAGCACTATTGGTCATCATCAAGCGTTTTACCTCAACTAACTTTACGGTCATCAGCTGCCGCTCCCTGTCCTCAGTTAATACCCCTGCCTTTTGGGCACTCATAGAGTTTCTTGACTCTAGCCAAGTCCGTGGGGGCGCTTGAACTCTTTTACTGGAAGAAAAGTTTGGTGGACAGGTTCCGCTCACGTTGCGGCCCTTAAGCCCTTTACGGAGCTTTTCTCCCCCTGCAACGCAGGCAGTCCCAACCCCATTCAGGCCGGGATAGATCTGGGAAGAAGTGAGGTATTGAAGGTATGATGATTGGGGTTGCCCCACCACGTCGCAACACTAAAGCAAAGTCCAAGCGGGATTCGAAGCAGCAGATCGCCGCTACCGCCGTAACTACTACGCTGCGGGGCCGGCAGTTGGACCATTAGTTTACACTCATTTCTTTTTTTCGCTGCACATCCCCCCTCTTCTCCACACACACATATGCACGCACTGAGGTACTCCTGATACCATCGTCACCAGGACGCTGGTATCCCAAGAGAATCGGAGGGCGGTAACCACCTATGCCGCAAAAGGTTTTCAAGAAGCTTCGGGTAGAACGTTCGCGAAGGAGTATCCCGTGACATCAGTTGGCATAAAGCGATAAGCCAATCTGCCCCTCCCGCGATGCAATGCCTGACGGCGGTTCCGCGGAAAAGGAACAGGAAGAATGGGAGGGGCTTTTAGTTGGTAGGCACAGGCTTGCTGCGAATCCCACACGGTGCTGAGTGCGGGCTACGCAGTGTCTTATGAAGACTTCCCCCCGCAGTGTCTATATGAAGACTTTTCCCTGCCCTCGTAAAACCACACTCACATGCACTCACCGGGCACCATGTCGATGCGCTTGTCCACCAGGTAGACGGTGGTGGCCCGCAGCGCCGCCTCCTTGTCGAGGGCGGTGCCCGGGCGGATGAAGTGCGACACGTCGGCGATGTGCACGCCCACCTCCACGTGGCCGTTGTCCAGGAAGCGGCAGTGCAGCGCGTCGTCGATGTCCGTGCAGCCCGGCGGGTCCACCGAGCACACGTCGATGTGGCGGAGGTCCTCCCGCACGGCCACGTCCTGCGCACACACCCACATACCACCCCCCGTTGTGAAATTAAACGAAAGGAACAACGTCACAAGCAGCACGCATGGAAACTTAAGTGACGATGTCGTTAGCTCGTTCACAAGCATACATTTATTTTGCACATTAAAACGTACAACAACAACAACAACAACATAATAATAATAATAATAATAATAATAATAATAATAATAATAGCCGATCCGGGTAGCCGTGATCGCTGAGGAAGTAGTGCCGCGGTGGTCTTGGACCGAAGGATTGCATGTTGGAGTCCCGCCTCGGTCATGGTTGTGTTTGTGAGTGTCTCTGTATGTGTGTGATTGTCCATTTCATCTTTCATCATCATAATCATTTCACATCATCCCCCAGGGTGTAAAAACTGGGGTAAAACCCTGGGTGTAAAAACGGATTCAGTATGTAAATGCTGACCCTCCCCCCGTCACGTGCACCTACTCTCGATAAGTATAACAGCCCGGGTAGGGTGCACTTTCGCTTGGTCCCGAGATGGCCAATTCGAAGGTAACAATCGTTGTAACGTGTGATACTGCAAGCAAATTTCTAGGGGAAAAAAATTAAAACAAACAACTTATAACGATTTAGCCCACGATATACATCTTACACAGAACTACTGATTCTATTCCCCTTGTGCTGAAATATAATGAAATGATGGGTGAAATATAACCAGTAATTATTATGCTATGTGTTACATAATAAGAACACAAGAATGACCATAACCCTAAGAACCCAATAGCCTACATCGTATGAAAACAGATTAATGAGCTAATTTCAACGAACACCTCGAGTTAAAGGTTTTTCCAAGGCGCGTGATATATGAAAGAGGTCTAATAGGTAGCCTAACACAGCAAAACCCTTTCTCTTAAGAAAGTGATACCGTAACAAAGGAAAGAAGTTGGAGCTTTTCGAAACACAAGACATTCACAAAAAATTGATATTTCTCGATCCAGCTGATGTCACGGTCTCATATTTGAAACGGATATCGTAATTTTGCGGAATTAACCTACTTTACAACAAGCTTAAAGTATGTTTTCAAACTTTTCTCCACAAGATTTGCGGAAGACACACACTACGGAAATAGCAAATCAGAATTTTTGTCTTAATATAATAAAACAAAAATTCTATTAGCAAAAATGGAAATTTCTATTTTAATAAATAACGAGCCGGCTTTTATTTTTATTTTTATTGCTTCACAACATATACATCATAAGTATTACTGAAGTAGGTCAGTGATTTTAAAAGAAAGAATCTTCTGATATAAGAGGGAGACTACTGCATTAATTCACAAAAAATAAAACTACTACATATGACAGAAATAATGTGTGATAAAACACGAGATAAAAACTATTCCAATTATTTTTCAAGCTGAACATCAGAGTTGATGTTTGAGATGTACACCGCACACAATGTGCATGAACGATGTGTGGGGTCGAGTTGTGAAGCTCCTTGTAGACGAAAGTGGGCTCTTGAGAGCCTCAGTCGCGTTCGCCGCCGCCGCAGCAGCACAGCAAGCGGCGCCACCAGGGAGCGCGCGCGACGCGAGGGCGGTGGGCGCGGTCGCCAACGCCCTCCTCCTTCTCCTCCTCCTCCTCCTCCTCCGCCAACGCCTCTGCCTTCGCCTTCGCAGTACAGAGGTCAGCAGACATTTTCTTGTGCACTCGCATTTCAAGGAAATCGCCGGCGTTGCGAGTGTCCGTGATCAGTTCAGTTGGGATCATTTGTGATTCTTCAGATTTGAAGATCGTTTCAAAAATATTTCTTCGATATATTGATATCAATGAATTGGATCTATTATTGTTTTCTTTAAACATTATAAATCCATAATAAATATTATTCATCTTCAACCCAAAAATCATGCATAGTATAGTATCTATGCTTCGGGCTAGGAAAATGCTCGTGTCTGGAATGTTGACTATGACATTACGTTCGGTTTTAAGGATTTTTCTTAGTGAGATGATGGTCGTAAGTAAATCTTCATTACTGAAGTTGGTTTCATTTTTTTGATATACTGTTAATGCTGTTTTGGAATGTATATTCTTTTCTTTCAAAATTATTAATGCACTGCAAATATTCTTCATCTTGAACTCAAAAATCATTCTTAGTATAGTGTCTATGCTTCGGGCTAGGAATATAGTCGTGTCGGAAATGTTGACGATGACTTTTCGTTCTGGTGCAAGGGTTCGTCGTAGTGAGGTGATGGTCATAAATTTAGCATCTATCACCTCTGTGTCACCCCATCCCGACCAGCAGGTCGCTGCGCGTGTCTCCTCGACAATGCTGTGGCTGCCTTGTAGGAATTCCATTTCCTTCGTAGCCTGTCCCCAGAGAAGACTCACTTTTCTCTTGTCTGACTAGACACTGCCTGCGACCACGCTGCCTGCTGTCAAGGATGAGCCCTGCCGTTTCTGTGGTTGCGCCTTTCACTCTACAATAGCTGGGTCCATCAATGCTCAATAGTTGGATGGAGCATTATTGTAATAAAGGAAAAGGATGAACTGTAGAAAGTGTCGAAATTAAAACCCATCGAAATGAAAATGCATACTAAATAATGAGGTTTCTTCACTTGGTAAATATGAGTTGCCTAAAGAACACCAGTGAAGATTGCAGAATTAATACCATACATGAAGAAAATACAATAAAATTATTTTCCAAACGGATTTTGAGAAACAAATAATACGTACTTTGCCTTGTATATTAAATTCTGATTTATATTTTAGTTAACTGACAAAAATGTTTTACTTTTTACTTTCTCCTATACGTACGTATATACGGAGTAATATACGTAGTACAGAGAAAGTTATGTAATGCTGCGCGAAAAAAATGCGGATTTTCGGCGGTAAAAAATTCAAGACCGGGCTCTGGTGGCGAAAAAGTGCATAAAACCAGTTGCTAAAGTAAGAGAAAAAACACGTGGTGTAGCCAGAATCCCTGTTTTGTGGGTCCTTGATGCCGAAAAACCAATTGGAAGGAAAACGTCCGTCCGTGAACACTACTAGCGCCTAAACAACACGTACGATCTTTTCCAAATTGAAGAATTCCCAGTCAATCTGGCTCTAGTTGAAGCTTTGAAATTTTGAGAAACATTCTTTAAAATTTGGGGGTACTTTACATAAAGCCACCCGGACATTTTCAAAATTTCCTCAAAAACTACTCCAATTTTTTTTTCTTTAAATTTCTTGTAGGAATAGAGGAAAATACACTTATAAAGGAGTTTTAAATAATGTCAAATACAGTTTCTCGAAAACTCAAACATTTTCTAGAATTAGCTCAAAATTCCGCATTTTCAGAAACGCTGAAATGTCATTTTCTCACAAATGTCTCCAATTTTTTTCTTACAACTTTTCTAATAGATAGTGCTATGTACGATGTTTAATATGACGTAAAGTTCATTTTGGTGTATTCATTCGTTTTTCCAAAACTTACACAAATATAATTTTTTGAAATACCTCTCACTCCGTTAATATGAACATTTTCATCGATTTATATGCATTATTACAATTGTGAGGAGAAGTGCTTCAAATGATTCCAAATGAACTTTTTCGAGAACTCAATAGATTCCTGTGAAAAAGAGCTTCAAATTTCGCATTTACAGTAAAGCTTAATCGCCATTTTCTTCAAAACTGCTTCAAATTTTTCAGTGAAAATTTCTATTTAAGAAGAATTATTACTCTTCTTGAATAATCTTGAAGTAATATTTCGGTTGTACAACTAGGAAAGCAACTTTGGGCGACGATAGATAGCAGCTGGCTAGAGAATGAAGCAAAACCTTAAAGCCAGAGCACACCAATGAAATTAGAAAACTGTACTGTGCTAAGAAAATTCTGTAGCACCTTTAGTTTTAATTGTCATATTATCTTTGGTTCGACGAGGATTTGAAAATTGCGGAAGAACGTGTATTAGAACTAGAGCCTAGAATGTCGATATCACAAAAAAGACGGGACGGGACAATTCAAAAATGTAGGTCACTAATTAGATGTATTAAAAATAACACATTCTCGAAAGGATCTGAAACTAACAAACTCGTATTGAAAAAGTGAAATAATTTTCAAACTCATACTTGACAAGTGAAGAAATATTTTCATTTAGTTTGCGTTTATCATATTTAAGTCGTGCGTTCATTCAATCTGTACCAGTAAATTATCTATTTTCGTATTTCGACACTTTCTTCAGTTCATCCTTTTCCTTTATTACAATAATGCTCCATCCAACTATTGAGCATTGATGGACCCAGCTATTGTAGAGTGAAAGGCGCAACCACAGAAACGGCAGGGCTCATCCTTGACAGCAGGCAGCGTGGTCGCAGGCAGTGTCTAGTCAGACAAGAGAAAAGTGAGTCTTCTCTGGGGACAGGCTACGAAGGAAATGGAATTCCTACAAGGCAGCCATAGCATTGTCGAGGAGACACGCGCAGCGACCTGCTGGTCGGGATGGGGTGACACAGAGGTGATAGATGCTAAATTTATGACCATCACCTCACTACGACGAACCCTTACACCAGAAGGAAAAGTCATCGTCAACATTTCCGACACGACTATATTCCTAGCCCGAAGCATAGACACTATACTAAGAATGATTTTTGAGTTCAAGATGAAGAATATTTGCAGTGCATTAATAATTTTGAAAGAAAAGAATATACATTCCAAAACAGCATTAACAGTATATCAAAAAAATGAAACCAACTTCAGTAATGAAGATTTACTTACGACCATCATCTCACTAAGAAAAATCCTTAAAACCGAACGTAATGTCATAGTCAACATTCCAGATACGAGCATTTTCCTAGCCCGAAGCATAGACACTTTACTATGCATGATTTTTGGGTTGAAGATGAATAATATTTATTATGGATTTATAATGTTTAAAGAAAACAATAATAGATCCAATTCATTGATATCAATATATCGAAGAAATATTTTTGAAACGATCTTCAAATCTGAAGAATCACAAATGATCCCAACTGAACTGATCACGGACACTCGCAACGCCGGCGATTTCCTTGAAATGCGAGTGCACAAGAAAATGTCTGCTGACCTCTGTACTGCGAAGGCGAAGGCAGAGGCGTTGGCGGAGGAGGAGGAGGAGAAGGAGGAGGGCGCTGGCGACCGCGCCCACCGCCCTCGCGTCGCGCGCGCTCCTTGGTGGCGCCGCTTGCTGTGCTGCTGCGGCGGCGGCGAACGCGACTGAAGCTCTCGAGAGCCCACGCTCGTCAAGTAGCTTCACAACTCGACCCCACACATCGTTCATGCACATTGTGTGCGGAGTACATCTCAACGCTGATGTTCAGCTTTAAAAATAATTGGAGTATTTTTTTATCTCATGTATCACAAATTATTTCTGTCATATGTAGTAGTTTTATTTTTTGTGAATTAATGCAATACGTCTCCCTGTTATATCAGAAGATTCTTTCTTTTAAAATCACTGACCTACTTCAGTAATACTTATGATGTATATGTAGTGAAGCAATAAAAAAATAAATAAAAACTGACTCGTTATTACTAAAAATAGGTTTTTTTTGTTTTGCGTCTCGTCGCAAGTATTCTCTAAGGAACACAAAACCCATATAAATATATTGAACTCCTGTGGTATTATTCAAAACCTCATAGTTGGATGAAATTAGCTGTTTGTACAAAGAACACTCATTCGATGCCCGCAAATTTATTCGTTTCGATGGCGCTCTTCCACGGCAACCGCGTGGCTTTTGTCTCGAGATTTCGTGACTATCATTATGCTGACGATCATAATGTCCTTGAGTCCAGCACTCGAAAATTTCCAAAACATTTGATGCTAAAGTGCAGATACGGCCTAATGTGATTCGATTCAATAACATTAATATTTATAAGTTCATACGAAAGTTTTCCCATACATCGTAATGCATTAGGATTTTGTCGAGTAACTAGCCATAGGGGTTGTTCTGTATATCTCGTTTTGCTTCTTAGTTACTGTACAGGGACATCTCACTAATTTCTATTTTGCAGGAGAAAGGTTTTAATCAGAGCAAAGCCGTATACTTCGCATAGACCATGAGCTTTTCTCTAGATATATCATGTTTAGTGATTTCTCTTTATTAATTTTTTTCTAGTGAAGTATACAATTAGGATCTATCTACATTTTCCCCAATAGTTCAATTGTTGTAAGCCTATCCAAGTCGATAAAAATCGCGATTTCTTTCGGCGAGAACATTGTAAATGATGTGTATTCATTGAATATAATATCCTTGCAAAATCTCCTATACGAAACAATTCTCGGATACAAACACTGTGATGTCAGTGATGGCAAATTTTATCAAAACATCGACACATCAATATTTTAATACATCCCCAAAAGGTTTTCGATGTCGATGAATGTTTAAAGTATCGATGTTTTAAATATGATAAAACACATTGTATTTTCCCATCATGTTTCTCTTTTGAATTAGAGTACTAAAATTAAATTCATATATATATATATATATATATATATATATATATATATATATATATATATTTGTTTTGTTTGGTCACATATGTTAATAATGTTTATCGAATGTAAAGAAGGAAATGTAAAGAAGGAAATGCAAAGCAAAGGACATCGTGTTTTGCTAATATTCCATTTATTTTCTTTCATTCATAAATTATCGAAGTAAAATATCATTTATCTAATACACAAATTACTTAACTATTAGTTCAAAGTGAATTCGGACTTAAAGCGTTCTGTCACCTTAATTTTCTAATCAATTTTCTATACAGACAATGTTCAAAATGCACTTTAACGATATTACCACGTACAAAATTATCGAAAAAGATAATTTTCAACAAGTAATTTTGACCTTAAAAGGCGTGTTTTCTAAATACTCCCAGGGCTACTTATTATCAGATGACACAAATTATTCAGTTAAGCTAAAACATGTCTCTCACCATGGATTCCCGTCTAAATTAACTCATGACCAAGGAAGAGAATTTCAAAATACATTAATTATCAACTTCTGCAAATCATATAATATAAAATATATCACTAGGCTCCTAAATTCATCTAACACGCCAATAGACCGATTTAATTCGTAGTAGCCCATTGGAACATCTCTTGATTGATGTCATTACAATTTACATCCATTCAATTCATTCAACTACAAAAAATACACAGTTTTCAATTATAATAGGAAATCACTACATTGCTTTAAATCATGTATTCACTCCCACAACTGACCGAGAGGAACACATAGCCAATTAAGAAAGTCAAATTCAATATATTGCAAATTCAAATAATCGTTATCAGACACTTCCGGCATGTCAAGGCTAATCGAAAACATTTCAGAGCCACGGAGCAACTCAATGCCACGGAATAAATTCTAAACCCGTCGAAACTCAAGTCTTCTATGCAGACTCCCTTGGACAAGCTGCCATTATGAACAACTATCATAAATTTGTTTTATTTTAATATCAGTAATTTAGAAGAATCATACTCACAAAACCAAACTACAATATATTCACTACCTAAAAATCATTCCTACGCATAACTGCTATTCAAAATAAAATGAGTTAAAGATACTGCAAAAGAATTTTCAAAATTAATTTCCAAATCAGAAAGCAACACGAGAGGCCTAATAAATGTACTTTGAAAAATTATTGAATTGATATCTGGTTAACGTAGACTATTCCGACAAGCTCGAAAGTCAGATAGCAGCTTCAAATAAAACCGGAATTGGAAAATTCAACATAAATAAACCTGTCTCCTTTAGTGATTCAATCTCATAAAAGTTTCATAATGAAATAAATCACACAAGTTTGAACTCGGAACTAACTCAACAAATGTTATCAAAGTAGAAATTTGAAATCATCATCGAGCATTACCTATAAATAGCGAAGTGTTTTACAAGATTCTCCAAAGTTATACACATACTTGAAAATATTATGGGCCTGTCGTTTCAAGGCATTACCAATGTGCAACTTTTCCACAAAAGATCTTAACAAAATTATAAATCACCTAAATTCGATATATCCTAGTAAAGCAATGATACACACTGATCCATACCAATTACACGAAAATCTAAAATTCACCAAAACTCAGGTGGCTATCAAGACAAAGGTTTTGTAGTAATATTATGAGTTCCAACCAACGACGATGAAATTACCATTTGCACACCGTCACTCCCATTCCCACAAAGAATAATCTCTTGATCGCACTCGAAAAACATTATCTACAAGGTTCCTCAACGAAATGGTCCAAATAGAAGGACCTAAATTTGCAGAAATCACTAACAGAGCAAAAATATTTTCCCCATTTAATCAAGCAAATATTCGGTTTTCGGCACAAAAACAAGGAACTATTATTCAAACTTATGACAGTAATCAAACATCTGTTGAATTGCAAGGTTCGCATCTAATTTACATTAATACGAATTCTCCTATATATTGAGTGGGTATCACTTTAGAATCCAAACGAACAAACTATATCAAAAACTTTCCGCTTATGTATGTCCGCAATGAGATTACAGTGAACCAACAAATAGTTCCACTTTTCTCATCTCGACTCAAACCAAATGAAACTAGATCTAGAACCTCTTGTGCCAAATCATCCTTTATGGAAAACCATAAAGAATTCTATCTCATAGGACAAGTATAAAACTAAAAGAAGAAAACTAATGATATATGGAGTAATGATCCAAAGTGTTGTACTGAATGGAGCTGAGATATGGCAACTCTCACAACAAATGAGAACGAAGTTGTGGGTCATGAAAATGAACTTTCTTGGAAGATCCGCTGGCATCTCGAGAAGAGAGAAAATTCGAAATGAAAGAATTTAAGAGATTATGGATCTGAAGAAGGATATACAGCACGAAACTCAAAGAAAACAACTGTTATGGTTTGGACACGTGCAGAGGATGCAGAGCAATCGACTTCCAAAGGAGCTTTTGGATTGGCTACCGCAAGACGGAAAAGAGGCCGGCCGCGACCTGGTAGGAGAGACAACGTAGAGAAGACAATGGCTGGATGGCAGATACCTCCTGGGACTTGGAACAATATAGATGAGTGGAAGAAGTTAGGCGCCGTGAGATTCACGTAAGGGTCAACCAAACTGCTAAGCAGAATAAGAATAGGGAAACCATAAATGCATTCAATGTAATATGTATTACATTAACTGTATTTTACTTATTGGGTATTCAGAAAACACATTTTCAACAAACTTTCCAAGTTATTGCCGGCGTCGTTAGCCGAATTGCTTAACCACCTCTGTGAAGTCACGAAAGTTAAGCAACTCGAGACACCACGGATTCTTGGATGGGTGACCATCTAGAAACTCCGGTTACTAACGGCGCCGAGTGACTGGCCGCAGAGATAAAAGACAATGACTGACTGCGTCGTTTAGAGACAAGACAAAATGTATCGGAGAAATATTCTACGTATATACGCTCGAAACGCAAGAGATGGCTGAGAGACGTTGTTGGGTACCAGGCGCAACAGAATGCGACCCCTCCTGTGTGCGTTTAACAGGCCAACTTGCAGTCGAAGGTGTCGCCTAGGTTTAACGAGCACGCAGGGGATTCTCTGGAGTCTCCGGTGTCGCGATGGTTGTCACGGCCATTTGGGGTCCTCCGGCAGTGGGTCCGACGCCCTCACTCTCGGCCTCCAGGTGCGTGGCCGAGCGTGCAAATGAAATCATTGGCTCAGATGACGGTTTGCAACTTATCTGTATGTATCTGCCTCGGATCGTCCAGAAGAGGACGGCAAGCGGGGGTAACTTGTCTCAGGAAATAAATCCAGACAATATTTCAGTGAGAGTAAACAATTTCAGTACGACTTACCCCAATAAATATTTCTGAAATGGTAATTTTAAATTGTCAGCTTGAAATAGAAAATTCAGCCATATACTATATCCGTATGCCCATTACGGAAACACTCATTTGGAAATGATGCGAACAACAAGAGGGTTCAACACTTATTCCGTCCTCCTGGATCCGCCACACTCCAAACCGAACTGCCACTACGTCTCACAAACACCTTGCTCAAATCTCACGGAACCACCAGCCCACGCACGCACTACTTCAGGGGGCTCTGGCGACCGAGCGGCGCGCAGGAGGCGGCGACCATTGTCGCCGTCGCTGTCAGGCGACGAGCGTCCCAAGACCTTTCATCATGGCTGCCACTCCCGAGCCTCGGTCTGCCCGCCGCGCGCTCCTGTCGCACTGACAACCGACGCGGCATGACCAGCAGGTGAGCCACCGCTCCCCGGACGCTGGCTCGGCCGTCCGCTGCGCCGCCGCCCGACTGCGTGTGTGTGCCGACGAGAAGGACGCAAACCCGCGACGCTCCTACGATATATATAATTCGCCTAGCAATAACGTCGATCTGCGAGACGCGGGTTGGAAGAACTGACGCACAGCAACAGCACGTTCGTTGGGTTAGGAGTGCAATGTGAAGTGCGGTAGGAGAAATTAGAACTTCAAGCGTCGCGGCATGCATTTGCATGTGATTTTCTATTGTATGCAACGTGTGTGCAGCAGAATTAATTGTTTCGGTTTCTAATGGTATTCATTAGATGAAATGCAGGAAAGTTATCAGGTTTTAAAATATATATTTTTATTCCGATACGTATTCTGTGTTGAAATTCGTGTATTAATCTTCCAGCGCATCATGAGACACAATTGTTCTATATGGTCATTTCCTTAACACATGAAAACGTATACCCTTTTAAAATGCATTTTGCCACATCACACATATATTCCTCCATTTTAGGACCGTTAATAAACCAACATCCACTACATTTACATAGAAAAGGCAATAAATAAAACTAGATTATTCGCATCTCCACTCCACATGAAGAATCGACTAAGAATTACATTATAGCACAAAAAGTAGAAATTCCTAAAAAAATCTGAAACATTAAGAGTCGATCCATTAAATACTACTCTACGAGTACTTAGTATGTTACCTAATATAATATATACGCACTACTATTCATTTGTTTCTACAAAATTCTACTTACTATAAATTTCCTACTTTAATTTCGCGTTATTACGAGCTCTTAAAATGAAAAATTTAAACAATTCTCACAGAAACAAAATTACGATAATTCAAGGAACTATAACATCAATTAAACCAAGAGTTAATTTACTTTCTAAACATCATAACGAACTAGAAGATTTCAGCTTGTCTTTATCTTTCAAAAATGCACGACCATTTTAAGAGTTATACTAATCTAAATAAAATCATGTTAAATAACGAAATTTTCACAGCAAATATATGTTATGCAATACGGATTTCTTAAGTACATATAACATTCTCCATGCACAATTAGTCAGATACGAAGTAGACAGCTTTTTCATTTGAGCGGGAAGTATATTTTTTACACTCAGCCAAATTTCTAATCATATTAAATGACGCAGACAAAAGCTGAGCTCTTGCAATAACCAATTCGAACTGGGATTTTAAAAGAGAAAACACATTTAATTGTACATACATAAGTAGTGAGTATGGGGCATAAATCTTAATTTTTATATCTTGTAAATTTGTCCAAAGTGCTCATAAGTTCAACGAGTTAAAATGTACCCTTATAAATTTCAGTTTTCCACCAAACATTTCACGGACAACATTCAGATTTTGGAAGAAATTACTTCCAATATACAGTACAATAAAATATCTCAAAAATAAGATACACGTCAAATTAAGCCTCAATGACATTATCAAAAAGACTCCATTTTTGTTCATTTTTTTCTCCGATCAAAGTACGCTTATAAAAATGGCGCAGGTTCGATTTTCGTTGAACTCTCTGGATTTTCGAAAACTTTCAAAGTTACAAATAATGCAAGAAAGAATCTGCTGTTCTGATGTCAGTAGTTGTTTATACTCCAATGGCGACAATTCAACTGTTCCGAGTATTTTCTCTCGGGCATTATTAGAATTCATTGGGCAGTGACCACTGGCTGGAAATTTTAACTACTTCACCTCCTTTTTCCATAGCCTTGAAAGTCTTACAGATAAGATACACCATAATTCAAAAATATCACCTAAATTAACCCCTTCCCTGCAGTCTGCCTCGCGGGCCGCAAGCAATTGTAAGATAAGACATTGGTATTAGTTATTAACGCCATTGGGGCGACGTAGGGAATATAGCTGAAGTTCAATTAAACTGATTATTTGCGATATCTGTCATATGTCGTTCAATACTTTTCGTAATACCACCTTCTTAAAAGAAAAACAAATATAAATAAGAAATATTCTTGTCTTGGGGCAGATTGCATTTTATTCGCCCTCTATGGATAAAACTCATTTGTTTCGATTGTTCTTGATGGACGTTGAGACGATAAAAATCCCTAACGAACGCCGGATTTTCGTACCTATATGGCTGCGTTAAGTCCATACAGCCTGTCTCGGAATAAATATTACAAACTTTTAGGGTACGTAGTGGAGGCGAAAACGATTACTTTATGATAAATGACGTACATTGGGAAATCGCATATAACGAAATTACAAGCATATACATGTGGCATTTGCCCCTGATTTTACACCTGACACCCCCATAACTCCGTCATATGAAATTTCCCACCACAAGTTTATTGGCACAGTGATCATTTTCGACTTCTCTGCATGCCCTACGAGTTTGTAACACTTATTCTGAGACTCGCTGTATAACAAAAAGTATTGAAAAAAAAACAAACAACTGCTACTTCTGGTTTCTAGCAGGCCCCGCACGACTTATTCATGCGATTGTCATTGGGGATATACATGCGATCGACATTGGTGATATGCGACATGCCACTGGGGATATACGGCAGGTTCAAGATATCAATCGCTTGAATTCCTTTCCCACGGTGTACATCTAGCATTCGTGGGTGCTGAAACTATTTCACTATTAGATAGTTTCCTCCTACTAGCTTTCACTGACAATACGCCACCGCCGACATTCAATGGTGCTCGGCCTGCTCCCGCAGGCACTGCCCGCAGGGCCAGCACTCCGTAGAGCGCCTCTTCAGCTCCATCTTCCGCCGGATCCGCAAGAGCTCGCGCAAGGGCGACAAGATGCACGTGACGACGGACGCGGCGGGGGCGGCGACGGACGCCGAGTCGGAGTCTGCGGCCACCACCAGCTCGGGCGCCGGCGTCGGCGCGGGCATGGGTACGGATGGCAAAAAACACATCGATGTGTTTAAAAGATCAATATTTTTTACCAGAAACATCGTAATTATAGTATAGATGTTTCAATTCCGATTTCTTCAGATCGTTGTATTTGCCCAGAAACATGTTTTCCAAAAAACCTCTCAAGATATAAATAAAATGTCCAGTATCTATTTTATTCGTGGATTGCTCGCAATCAACAGCCATTGACACCTATCACTGTTGTCGATCCCCATGCGGCACGAAACCGTTAGCTCTTCGCAAACCTTTCTCCAGTATTGTTACCTCACTTGATTATTTGATACCTCGTAATATCCGCCAATTTGAACTTTGACTACATAGAACATTGATTAGAAAATTGAAACGACGGTCAGATTTAAGTCAGAATATTCTTTTACTAATATTGACGTGTGATGTATTACATTGAAACCAGGACATTTAAATATGACGAAACATTTCGAAGTAAAAACATTGATGTTTTTGTCGATGCCTTTATCGATATTTTCATCATTGGTGATGTGTCGACGTTTCGCCAAAAATCACTCTCCCCTTACACACACACACACACACACACACACACACACACACACACACACACACACACACACACACACACACACACACACACACACACACACACTAACATGCACTACACTACCACATATTCCGGGAGTCCGGTCGGGAGCTTAGAGCTTGTCCCGGCTGGGGTGGTGCCCTGCTGGTGGGAGAGTCCTGGTTAGGGGGAAACCCCACTAGCCGACGGTAAGCCGGCGCCGGATCTCGCCATCCAGCGGGGGAATATCACCGCCATCTTCCGAGAAAAAACGTGCACTACACGAACGGGACTAACGACCAAAGCAGTTGACGCGCCCGGAAACACGAAAAGATCAATCGCCAAAAAAACCTGCCATCACTAGGCACGGGCGTGGGCGTGGGCGCGGACGGCGGCGGTGGCGGGGGCGGAGGCGGGCCGGGGGCGGCCGACGCCGAGGCGGCCAGCAGCAGCAGCGCCCTCGGCGGCGACGACGACAGCCTGCCCAGCGGCGAGGACAGCGGCGACTCGCCGCTGCCCGACTTCCTCACGCTCGACGAGCTCCACCAGCACCGCGTCAAGCCCGGCAACCTGCAGCTCTTCAGCGAGCGGCTCTCCGACTTCGTCAGGTCCGCTTGGCTTCTCTGCTAACCTCTTCTCTTCGGAGGACACTGACACTGTTTCAGACATACCCGTATGCTCCTCTTCCATGCCGAAAGAATCAACACGTTTGTTTTTGTGATGTTATTTTTGGTGGTGGTGGTGGGGGCAAATCCTTTCCACCAATTACTGAAACTTTTGTTTTTCGAAGTTTTCTCCTTCAGCATAAATACATTGTTGCATACGCTCAAACTAGTTTGTGAAGCGCTCCTTTCACGCTATAACAGGAAATTCGTAGTAAGGAATACATTGCATTTAGAAAGAAAGCTCTCATCCGCTTTAATGAAAATCAGATCCATGTAATTTTAGTAAACTTTGCTCTATTTGAACACAGAATTTAATAAAAACAGTAGACATTTTTGAAAATAAATTCGATGAGTCGGGGATTAGTTTAAAGTATCCCCAAAAATTAAAAGATTCGTTCCAAATTCGAGGCGCCGCGACAGCGAACAGATCGATCA
>BLKR01015490.1:0-68283 GCA_011170035.1 Teleogryllus occipitalis
CCTAAGGAAAATCTTATTGTGCGCTGGGCTTGACATTTTTAGAAATGTCAGGTGATTCCAGAAATAACTCTCCAGTGAAGCAGAAGGGGAAGTGGATTTTATCGAGTGGTGAAAGGCAGGTCCTTCTTAATGTTTATAAGTACAAGAGCGAGAAAAATTCTCGTAAAGAAGTGAAACTTCCTGAGAGCAGTGTCATTGCAAAAGTAGCTGTAATTGTGGGGGTAAGCCATCAATGTCACAATAATTATTAACTTTATTGCATGCCTCAAGAACGTCTTCACAATGAACATGTGTGTGTGAATCATAATTATTTTATTGAAATATATTCATATATTACAGAGCTTACACAACTCTGGCAAACGTTATTAGGGATTATAAGGCAGGAAAATCTATTAAAAGTAAGAAGAGGTAGCGTTCACGACCGTGAGAGATTCAGCTGATGGATTGGCAAGAGAAGCTATTAGCAGATATATTTACCAGGAAGCTGATAATGGTAAGATATTTTATATTTAGAGTAATGATGAAATATGTTGCTCACTTTTTGAAGACTTTCTAAAGACCTATTCATTTGCAATAGGCAGAAGGCTCTCACTTACAGATGTTTGGCAGTACGTGAAGGAAAATTATATTTTGTTCATTCAGAGGGTCATGCACAACATTGTACTGAATTATTAAGGAAATTGTTTAGCATGGAGGAAAGGAGACCCAAATATTCGTATTTGTGAGTCAAATTAAATAATTGTAAAGAGGTTATATTTTGTGGCAGACTATATGAAAAATAAGAGAAGTCAAAAACCAAAGACTGTAGTGTACCTTGATGAGACATGGATCTATATGAATGGTAAAAGAGCCCTTTGATAATGTATATTACTGAAAATATATATATTAAATGTAAATTACTTATTTGTAAAAATTATGAGACAAAAATATCATTTTCATTAGGTTCAACTACTTATTCGTGGCAACTACCATTAAAGGCACCAGTAAAAGAGTAATTAAAAGACCACCAGAGGGAAGGAGGTTAGTTGTGGTTCATGTAGGAACAAGAGAAGATTTTGTACCAGGTACAAATGTTTTCAGTTTTAATGGCATTATGTACAAACTGAGGCATGTGTACGAAGCATGACATTTTGTAGGTGCTGGTCTGATATATGCTACTGACCTAAAAAGGGGGCAAGATTATCACGGAGCAATGAACAGTTCTACTTTTGAATCCTGGGTTAAGAAACAACTGATTCCTTGCATTCGCAATTTAAGACCTTGCATCATTGTCATGGATAATGCTTCATACCATTCAAGGCAGGTAGAGAGGCATCCAACAACAAAGTGGCGAAAGGATCAACTGATTGTAAGTATCAGAAATGAAATGAAACTATTGTGCTTAATGAAATAAGTAATGTAACCAAAGAAAATTATTTTTAGGAATGGCTGAACCAGCGAAGTGTGCGAGTGCCAGAAGCTGCAAATAAAATCTCACATGTTGCCCTGGCGAGCCAACATTGTGAAAGGATAAAAAGGTACCACGAGATACATATCAGTGCGTTAAAGAATACATTTCATTAATATTTTGCATCATATTATCTTGTTCTGTTGCATCATTGCAATTAAATATTAAAATATATACTTTAAATATGTACAAATATATGCGTCTACACTTGTGATAAATAAATGATATATAAATCTAATAAATAACTGACCTCAGCAATGTATTGGTAAAGGTATGTAGTTGATGACATGCTGGCTGCAGAAGGGCACACAGTTTTGAGGCTGCCACCATATCATTGCAAATTCAATCCTATTGAACATGTGTGGGGCATTTCAAAAGGGTACTACCACAAAACTGTACGTGAAAGGCCTGGGCAAGGAATGGAGAGAACTAAAGCTGTGTGAAATGAGGCAATAAATCAGGTAAAGTTTTCAATACACCATTATAGAAAAATGGTAAATATATGATAACAGTTATGATTATAATTTTTTTCAAAATTAGTAAAACAAGAAACTAGAAAATTATGTTATGGCATTAACAGGGTCACACCAGAAATGTGGAAGAATTCAGTGGAACATGCAGAAAAAATTATTGAAGAGTATTATGAAAAAGAGGCAGTGGAAGAAGATTATGAAGAAATAGTAGTAAATTCGAGCAGTGCTAGTGGAACTGACACAGCTGAAGAAGGCACAGGAGAGGAAGGAGACACAATTCCATTTGAGCCAATCCCAGGAACATCTTCAATGTGAAAAAATTGAAAAAAATATTAGAGATTCCACAACTTCATCTCAAGAAACATCTGACAATACAACCACCCACAGTTGTTAGAGAACATGTTGGGACCCCCTGTGCAACAGAACAGGTAAGAACTGGAAAATACTCCATTGAGAATTGAAGAAAATTTCATTTCATTAACACATTCTCCCAATTTTCAGTCAATTGTTCCTGCCCGTGCTTCAGTTCTGTGTTTGGATCGAGTAGGATTGCAAAAGTGAAAACAGCGAGTAAGCATTAAAGCGTTTGAAATAAATGTGATAATCTTGTAAAATATGTAACTCAATATTTCAGATGTGCCTCAAATTATAAAACTCCTGCCTCCGTAAAGCGACCACCAAGTCAAGTTTAAGAACAAATTTGGTTACACTGTGCTCCGGAAAAGGTATAGCTTGAATTTACTCAATTATGGAATTGTGGTTATTGCAAGTTGTTACATTAATATTATTACATTACAGTCAATTGTTCCTGCCTGTGCTTCAGTTGTGCGTTTGGATCAACTAGGGTTGCAGAAGTGAAAACAGTGAGTGAGCATTAAAGCGTTTGGAATAAAAGTAATAATTTTGTAAAATATGTAACTTAATATTTCAGATGTCTCAAATTATAAAACTCCTGCCTCCGTAAAGCAACCACCAAGTCAAGTTTAAAAAAAAATTTGGTTACACTGTGCCCCAGAAAAGGTATTGCTTGAATTACTTGATTATAGGTGTGTGATTATTGCAGGTTGTAAATTAATATTTTTAAATTAGAGTCAATTTTTCCTGCCAGTGCTTCAGTCACTCGGTTTGGTCTGAGAACAGTTGCAATGTGAAAGAAGTGAGTGTGCATTAATAGTTTTAATATGAGTGTGAGATCCTGAGTGAACTCCTGCCTTCTCAATTCAACTAAAGACACTAGTTAAGAGCACCATTTCATTAACATTAATTAACCCCAATGAATTAACAGTTAATCAATTTCCTTTACATTATCCCTGTAATACAATTAATCATTACTGCCAATGCCTCTGAGTTTGTGTTCAGTTTCAGTACGGATGCTAAGTGATATAAATGAATGCACTTCAAAGATTTGACATGTGTGTGAAACATACATTACATTTATAAATGTTTCAGATATGCAATAATGGAGTTCAGAACATACATCATTTTATTTAGATGTTGTGTTCAAATGGTAATCAGTTGTTAAGTGAAATTAGTAAGTATTTATTTCATGATATTATTTGGCATGATATAGAGTAAAATTTAATGTTTACTACTGATGCGCTATATTACTTTTTGGTTATTAACATTTTATTTTAAGTTATTTTTCAATGATTTTCTATTTATGTTTGTAAATTTTATTGGTTTTGTAGGTAAATTTTTTTTGGTTACATATTATATTGAATACTGTAATGTGAAGCAAAAATTCTTGGGCCAACTTTTCTTCTTGACAATTTTGTTTTTCATATGTTGCAGGAGTTTGAAGTAATATATAAGTTAAGTAGCAATTTTTTTATTTAAATGTGATAATTCCTTTTTTATTTTTTTTGTTTTTCATTTCAAGAACATAATTTCCTAGGAATAATTTTTGATCTTATAACAATAACATGTCTGTTTATTGAATTTATCATGATTTGACAATAGATACTGCATTGATTGTTCTATGTTGCAGGGTTGCTGTGTTTACCAGATTATTCATTTTCTAAATATGGAATTTTTTATGTATATTATTTTATGTATTGTAAATGTCTCCATTATTTTGACTTATGTTTCTGTATGCATGATAGAAATCGGCCCTCAGTCGTCATCCTGATCGGGAGGATGGGTATGCTAACAATATATGTAAAATTTTCAAGTAGTTTATTAATTTGTAAAGTCAGCCAAATTTATTAATGTTGATTTTTAATGATAATATTTTCACAATCCAATTGAGGATTAATTCACTTTCTTATTCAATTTTTTTATATATATGATAGCATACTTACTGCTTTGTTTTCCCCGATCGCTTAAGGTAAATGCCGGGATGTTTTGTAATGTTTGTAAGCCCAGGGACATTAGGCTTTAAAATTGTTGTAAAAATTCAATAATTTTTGTGAAAATAAATTGCTGTGGATCATCGGTTTTCAAGAAATTTTAATGACTGCTCCTTGCAATTTGTCATTAAAATTGACCACCCATGGTGCATCAGTTTATTCTTTACTGAACCTTCACATTATATCAAATCATATATCTGATCAATTCAATTTTCATGAAATTTCAAACATTGTCATTTTCACACAGTAGATTTGTTCATTCCTTAGATATGCTTTGATCGTGGTCATGTGTCGATATTACGTGCATAAAACCATTATTATACAAATATTTCTAGTTCAGTAAAGAATAGTTTTATTTCACTTCATTGTGTACTGTTTGAAAATTAAAATTATTTTGAGTCTTGCATTTCATTTCATCTTTATTCTATAAATTCCGTTTATACCTTTTGTTCCCATTATATATACCTTTTTTCCAATATTATATTATAAAATAACATTCTACTATTTAATTTATTCTTCAGTTTCAATAAGATTTTATTAATTCTGAGAGTTAAAATATTTTTAAATTTATAAGTAATTTAGTTAAAAGTATTATATTTAATATTATAATTAATAAGAACAAATTTCATATATAAATTATAAATTAAATTATTTTACCATATGCCTGTTGCGATTTATAAGTCGTAAAACAACATTAACAAATCATTTCAGCCTATCTAGATTTTTGAAGGCCACTACGTACATTTAAACAAGTCGCGTCGGCGCTTTCGCGTTTTATTTCGATGAGGTTGGCAGTGCCGAAACTCCGCCATCTTGAATTTTTAGGGTCTTTTCTCATAAAAGGAAACACCTATAAACGATGCTTACTTCCACCAGCCGCAGCACCGTCAACTAAAAAAAGGCGTCTTCCCACTCTTTTCCCCTACCCTCCACTTATGTGTGCCAATCCAAAGGCGTCTCCCCTTCGCTTATGTGTGCCAATCACGCTTAATGTCAATTCGTAAGCGGGAGTTCAAAATTAAATTATTTTTCGCGACCTTTCTTACAGCCATATTGAAAATTAAGATTTACTTAACTCAATGTGTAACTTAATGCTTTATAAGGTCTGCCTCCTTATTCGAGGGATTGTTCTATGCTTTCTTTACTTAAACAAACCGAAAATGCATTGAATTTGTAGAATAGATACCTAGAGGATTCTTAATCATAAGTGACAAGAGCTAGGAATATGGGACAAACATAGTAAATGCATGGCACAATTATTTGTAAAATACATTTATTACATATTTTTTTAAGAACGAGTGTAAATAGGATAACAGTAACACAAACCAATGAAAAGAATTAGATTATGGTGTTAAATTACAGAAATAACATTGTGTGCATTGATTAAAAAAGTTTTTGCAATAATAAATATATTTGCTTTACACATAAAGACATTTAATTAATTACTATTAAGTATTTAAAGAAAGCAAAATTTCAGCACTTTTTCTTATACAAGAATTTTTAAATACAAACGGTGACATATAAGATGAAAAAACTGATTTCCACAAGCCATCAATGTAAAACTGAATTACTTACCTTTACAATAAAAATATCCATCACGCAACAATCCAACAAATGATATTTAATGTTACTGAAGTAACAATTAATTGAATTTCACATGAACAATCAATCCACAGTCAGAATTAATTTTAGTTTTCTCACACGGTTATACACATTTCTGGTTCAACTTTTACAATATACTTATCAGATATGAGATTAGCAACATCAATGCAGAAACTTAAGACACAGTAGCAATAAGTAGGCATTTACGAGCAGACTTTCAGAAGCCATATACGAAATACTAAGGAAGTTAAATGATTACTCTTTTGAAAACTAAAGTAATAACAAAGAAACAAAAAACAATTGAGAATTAATGTGACCGAGCATTTTACCAAATTAATATGAATAAATAATAGTGAACTTTAAGAAATTAATACACAGCTGAATTGAAAACACAATTGAATTGTTGAATTGGTTATCAAACATTAAATGAAATCTATACATTAGTTATAATGAGCAACTTTAGAAAAATTGACAGAAAAAAAACAAATTACTTTCATGAAAACATTACTGAATAGAGACAAATTATTGAAGTACTTATCACAGAACATTCATTAAATGAAATCTATACATTTGTTACAATCGACAATTTTACAAATGAACATAATACAAAGACGTGATTTGCATCGTATTAGTACTGAATAGGGAAATTATTGAATTATAAATGAAATAGACACATTAGTTACAATCAGCGATTTTGCAATTGAACATAATATAAGAAGTGACTGGCATCCAATTCCTACTGTACAGAGATCATTACTGAATTACACATGGGACATAAATGAAATATAAACAATTTGTTACAATCAGCAATTTTACAAATCAGATCAGCAGATCAATGGCTGGATCAAAACCAGTTCCAAATCCTAGTGCTCCCACTCTTTACACAAATGCGTCCTTCAAACAAAACTCAAAATTTACACGAGAGATTGAACTGGAAAACAGCAGTTAGTAACAATTATATTACAATTAAGTCTTCAAATTTGAGATACAACTACAGTAAAATGAACACATGAGCAATGTTTATATCTAACATTGAGATTAAATAAATTGTCAATGTTTCACAAGAAAAATACCTTCAAAATAGTTATAGGTAGAATAAAGGCAAATTTAGAAAATGACATTGGCAAACTCTTACTACAAATGGACAATGCATAGTGTAGCTAACTTTCTGCTCCAGGTGTAAGAAATTTGTCTCGGAGCATAATCCATAACCACTTGAATAGGAATGTTCAAAGAGAAAACACTACCATAATGTTCTGTAATATTCCCCAACAAACAAACCCAGCAATTAAATTCTACCTCACCTGAGGACAACAAACACCATCTTGCACAATTATGTGGGGTATTGCACAATCCAGCCCCTATTGAAAAGAAATAAAGTAACATATCAATAGTTTAACAAACCCTAAACACTTCTTTCGTCAGGAGAAAATGTGTGTGTGTGTGAGAGAGAGACCTTTAACAAAAAATGTTATTTCTAACAACAGTAAGAAACATTTATCACAGTTAAAGCCTCGCTCGTGGCACATAGCGAAGTCAGTCACTAGCCTTTCAACACTGAGGTTCGGGTTCGATTCCCGTCGAATCTCGTGTGAAATTTGTTCCAACAAAACGAGCTGGGCTGCTTCACAAGGGCTATTCCAACCCCTGTGAAGTGTCCTAAACCCTACCCTTATCCTTATTCCTTCCCAATTCTGGCCGCTGGGTAGTGACGCAGGAGCGCGTAGCAGGAGGCGCATACGCGGAGATGCTACCTGGCGGTCCTCTTGATAACTGTGACGCGACGTGACATGACATAAGAAAAAGTTAGTAGAGGATTACTCCCCAGGGCACAAATTTAACGGAAGATTACTCCCCAGCGCAAAGCGCTCAACGCCCCCTAAGGGACTTGGAGACGCATTGCGTCTAATAGTAGATGCAAGAAATTATAAATAAATAAATTTAAAAAAGTGGTATGGTAGCATCTCCGCGTAAAGCTCTATCTTGCTTTGAAGCCCCATTGTGTACTGAACAATCTGGAACTACTGAATATTTACATACATAACAATTAAAATTACTGATTAGAGTTTGTAATACAAATGAATGTGTTACACCTATAGTTGGGTTTTCGTAACGTGGCGAATGACATTGGGTCATTTTTACACCTCCTGTCTTATAAAATGAATCTTTATTACAGTGATAAGCACATGTTTGAGAGGGAGCCCTGTTGAGAAGGACGTTCGCGAATAAATTAAAAAGATTCATTTTATAAGACGGGAGGTGTAAAAATGATCTATTGTCATCCGCCATGTTACGAAAATCCAAGTATAGCAAGTGGTTTAGCATTGTACTGCGGTTTTCACACAGTTGAATTTGACGTTTCGTCAGCTGTGAGTTCTCCAATCGGGAGTTTCATATAGTGACGTGTAAGCTCCCGATTGGAGAACTGTCACAGCTGGCCGAAAGCTGCCGAAACGTCAGATCCTAGTCTGCGAAAACCACAGTATAACTATCCACAATTCTGGTCAATAGCGTGAAAGAAAAAGTGTAGGAACAGCATTTCTTTTTAGCCTTCGCTTTAATTCCGGGCACTTCCTTTCTTCGGAGAAATGCCCATCACAAATATATGTTCGATTGAAACTCTTGCGGTGTTATCTCCGAAATCAATGGATTACAGCAAGCATTAACCCATTTCGCAAACTATTCTTCACTTCGAGGAAAGCGATGTCTCTAACTAAAATAATCACCGCAATTCAATACGGCACATTTATTCTTCTTTCGTAAAATATTAGCCCTATTTTGGATACATGAATGTAGCACGAGAACCAAAAACACCTGTAACACCGATGAACGCAACTGAACGGGCCGGTTGTATTGGGGGAAAAGTGGTCTGTATTTTGGTATTAGACGTTTTACACAAATCGGTTCGCTCCTTTCGACAGTTCAGATGAAGGAAGCTTCCGGTGAGGATCAGCTGTAAATAAATAATCAATTTCACCTTGCACAATAGTTTAATGTCTCTTGAGCTATCACTTATAACATTTTCACAGGTACAGTGCAAGCACGTTGCAGTTTAAATCACACTTGACGTAGTTTTACATATGACGCTTTACGGAGTCAGCTGACCTTGTTTGTGACTCGTGGCACTTGAAATAGTTTACACAAAATTAACCGTTTACATAAGTTAACAAATTACACAATGTTAACAATGCTGAATACGATGCTTATCACGAGATATCGAGATTTTTACGTGCCATTACACTGAGCCCGAGCGCAAACACATGTTACCCGCGAGGCATTCATACTGCGACTGACTTTTTCTAACAGCGACAGGCCTCGTGAGATTTTGATTTAAAATTACATGAATGGGATATGCTATTGGCCCCAGCCAATCATTGTTGAGAATTTTGAGTTGTTCTGGAAGTTGCGAGAACAAACGGTTTGCTAGAGACGTTAGGAAATGGTTGGCTTGAATATCGCCAGACGCGTTTCTGGGAAACACGAGCAGATGAACACGTGCGCTGGGTGATAAAAGGAACGGTCGGACGCGGCAGTTACATCAGGCGGTTGGCGCTAGGAGCCGTTAGCAGATAAAATAAGATTTTGTCATTCTGCTTTGCCGTGGACCCGAAAAACAATAAAGTTTGTTGAACAAACCACGTACACAAGTGCCCGCTGGAAAAACAAAGGAAAACAAACTAACAGAAAGCGTGGAATTCCTCCTTTGAAAATATTTCCAAAGACTTCCTATCTTTCACGGAGTGTACGATGAACGCCCTTGCACCGCGCCTGGCGGAAGTGGCCGCCGTTTACTTGTCCTCCCTGCCCTATATTAGTGATCCATCAATGTATTATTTGTCTATTACAGAGCCACGGTTTGTCTATACACTGCAGTTTTTACAGAGCTGCCTCCCAAGGTCGCTCAAGGTCCGTCACCATGGTGACATTTAGGCACGATTTTTAGCGTCTTTCTCGGACGTGCCGCTAGAGTCACTTCATCTGCAGCAATGCTTGATAAGGTCGCGAGCATGCGACACATAATGGCACGACCGAGAATAAAAGGAAAAACCGTGCGTATACTCCGATTTACTTACCGATGCGCGTCAAGACCACGAGCTGGACAAAGAGGGGGACACTGTCATCCAATCGGATGCTTCGTTACGATTTAAATTTTTGGTTTGTAGCTACCGATTGGATGGCAATATGCACCTCCTTCCAGCTTCAGACCTTGAGGTGCCACGTTAAATAAACCAAAGTATAAATGCCACCGTGGTGACGGGCCTTCAGTGACCTTGGAGGCAGTTCTGTAAAAACCGCAGTATAAAGGTCCGTTTTCACGATAGCATAAGTCACGGCTTTTCGGGTTTCTCAGTCTTGTCGCTATACTGCGGTTTCCACAGAGCTGCGTTTGAAGGATATCAGCTGGTACGGTGTCATCCAATCGGAAGGCTTAACGCCACGATTATGACGTCACCATAGTGACGTTTCAGGTCCTGATTGAACAACTTTGTAACAGCTGACAAAATGTCGGCGGCAGCAAAGTAAAAGCCGCAGTTTAGGTGTCGAATGTGTGGAGCCGCCGTGCATCGCCCCCACCGGGGGCCAGGAGGCGCAGCGCGAGGGCGACGCGGTAGACCGGGAAGCTGGTTCGCTCCGAAGGGGCTGGCCTCAGTGCTCGGCTCGATCTGGCTCCACAATATTCAGCAGCTTTTTCGCCTCGTCGAAGACGCTCACCAGGCGTTGCTCGTTCGAGATATTTGGGTTATTGTACTCGGCCTCCACGAAGATATGGTTAAGGTGCCTTGTTCTGAACAGACGGCGTGTGTCACCCCTCTCGAAACATACAAAATGGCAGCTGTGCCGCACGTTGTACTTTTTGCAGAAACTCACCGCTCCCGTTTGCTTGTCGCAAAGTTCTCCTTAGATTCCGTAGTAAATGCAGCGTAAATTATGCAAATTATTTCCAGGTGATTCGTACGAATACTTTTGCAGTTGCCTTCACATCATAACTTGCGGCGAGAAATTTACGCTCTCGCATTACGTAACGTTACGTTAGATAGAACTTTGGCCTCATACGACTCGTAAGAAATTCTACAACGAATACTCATTAAAACATGGTTGGACAAATTGGCTGCAAATACAGGCTTCTTTTCAGTGGAAACGGAGTTTCGCCCACCGCTCGCGTTTTTGAGGTCTTGGCCAATGGTAATATTTACATTAGAGACGATTTCTTCACATTATGTTTATGAGAACATGTGCTTTAAACAATGTCATATAAGGTTTTTCGAAAACTCAATCGTTTTCTGTTTAAATGAGCTCAAAATTCCGCATTCTCAGAAACGCTCAAACGCCCCACCCAAAAATGGCTCCAAATTTTTTCTTCCTCTTTTCCAATGAATAATGCTAATTGTACTGTTTAATATGACGTAAAATTTATTTTGATGTATTCTTTGGTAGTTTCAAAAATTACACAACTAACTTCTTTTAAATATCTCTCACGTCGTTAGTATGCAGATTTCCAGCTTTCGTATACATTATTGCATATGAGAGTGGAAGTGCTTCGAATGAAGTTTTTCGAAAACTCAATAATTCCTGTGAAAAAGAGCTTCAAATTTCGCATATATATAGTAACGCTTAAACGCTATTTTCTTAAAATCGGCGCCAAATTTTTCAACGAATATTTCCGTATAAGACGAGGTTTGACTCTTCTTTAATATTCTTAAAGTATTTTTTCGGTTCTTCTATTAGGAAACCGAAAAATGATTTTAAAAATGTACTTTGGGCGACGATAGATGGCAGCTGGCAAGACCGTAAAGCCAGTCCACACCAACGCCTTCTAGAAAGACAAGTTATTCAAGATAGCATTGGTCCACACTAAGGAAATTAGGAAACTTTACTGCGAGAAAGTCTGTACCTTTCCGTAGCACCACTACTTTCTTTGGCAATGCTTATAACTCAGAGCTTCGACTTGTAAGCATTTCCTTCGGAACGTTATAAAAGAAGAGAAATAGTCGAAAACTGCTGAGCAGGAACGAAACATTTATCAGCAAAATGACATTTGACATGTTGGCTCATCTAATTGAGGTGAATTTTTTATTTTCTCGCTTATTATTTACAATGTAGAAAACCAAGTAATGCTGCGGCAAGAAACGTTGACTTTTGTACACGAGTTATTCCAACATATAAGGATATATAGTCTATTATATAACAAAATTAAGTATATATGAAAATCGCAACAGCACATTGCATTCTTGACTCGCTAATACTGCCTTAAGAATTTACTCAACAAAATTTCAGGTTTAGAGTGATTAACGAAAGGTACACAATCATACATTAAATACATCACAGTCCTTTTGTATACTACATATTTTACCAGTCGAACAATTATCAACATAGGTTTGAGCAGAGAGTATACTATCAGAAACGGCACTCAACGTTAATTTCAACGCTCTTATTCAAATCTCTAATTTTCATGGAGGGGGAAGCAGCCATATTGTGCTCACTTTTGAGCCAATAGCGTCGTAAGGCGCTCTGCCAATGGAGGTGCCACGTAATGACGACCGGGACATTTAAAATTACATTTCGGAGCTTCTTTCAAATTGGCGTCAAATGTAATAACATACTATTTTTTATGTAAAATAAATACGCTAGGCAATTCAGAAGCAAAAAATTATTAGAATTAGGAATTGTAAGTCAGTGAATGGAACTGTAGTCCAGGGAGTGCAAAATAAAAAAAGTTATTTGATAAACACAATATTTATTTCTAAATTATGTAAATAGACATACAAATATAAACAGCTTAATACATTTGTTTACAAAATAAATGTAAGCAAATAATACATGCAGATTATTTTACTTTGTCATTGACTAAATATTGAAACCATACATTTAGAAAAAAATCTAAATATAACTAGTGACCATTACTTCTTTGATATTATATCATTATCAAAATTGCAATTAAGGTATAATATAAATGAATATTATTAATAAGTTTTATAAACATGAAACTTGGATCTGCACAATCTTTTTTGCTTGCTTTCCTCAAAAAAGCAACATTACATATTAAACTGTGTTAAAAGAAACAGGTTTTACTTCCTATCTAGTACAAGTAATGAACTAAACAAAAAAAATGACCTGATTCTACTTCAACTTTATTTATCTCAAAGCAGAGTTTTTGGACTCAGTAGGTTTCACTTATATTCCAATATTTCAGGCTACATATTTGCCCAAAAGCATAGCTAGTTGCTCAACAGATGTTGGTCGAAAATCCAAGGGTAGATCATAAATCCAGAATTACTCAACATTTAATACAGGTATTGAACAGTTTTTCAATTACTAAGAAAATATTGTCATGTATTGTCTGTTCAGATTTTTTAATGTCTTTTTGACTCAATGATGCCAAACCAGTGGCGGCTCGTGGTCATGCCATTAGGGTGTGCAACATTTCTGTTCTTTCTCCCTTCCTCCCTCTCTCTCTCTCTCTCTCTCTCTCTCCCTCACACACACAGACATACATTTACACACATTAACATTAATAATGGCAATTAAACACAAATCATCTTATGAAGTCTGATAGCATGCCGAACAATTCCCTTCCATTGTTTCTTTTCAGCAAATTTTTTTTCTGTGGCTTTTTCATTGAAATCATTGATTTCTTACGTTTCACTTTTCAACGCTATTCATTGTTAGTTGCACAAACACCCTTGACAGAAAAACGAACTCTCTGATTTCGGTTTCTCAAAGCACATTGAAACGTAGCCTAATATTTACGTTTACAAAATACACTTGGGGTTTGAATACTTCGGAATGGTTTTGTAGTTGCAACTCACTATAAAACACAAGACAATACACATATTATATACAAATAACATTTTTATGAATGTAACACTGCACAACAATGCGTTCGCGTTTCGCACGCTAGTGCGAAAACTCATTTAAGTGGAGAGATATCTCATACTTTCTTCGTCCAATGTCACACTTACTTCTGTTAAAAACTTGTGCTCTTCGAGACACGTTAAGGCTTTTCCCGAGATCGCCACTGCGCCTGCGCCGTAGAAGGAGCACCGCGCGGGGATTGCTCCAGTCCTCCAATAGCCACCGTTGTTCCCCCTCCTTCCCCTGCAGCCCCGCGACAGCCCAGGACGCAGTTTCTTCGGTCGCATTCTCCAAGTGTGCTCCCGCAGGCTTTCACGAAAGTAAGGCGGGCGGACCGGCAATCGCTGCTTCCGAACGGCGCGTGTTTTGAAATACCATGTTTCGTAAATGCTCTGAGAGGACTTGTATTCCCCTCTTGTTAAGAGATGTTTAAGAGAAATGGCACCGAATTAATTTGTGTGTGCAAATACGAACGAGCGAATACCCACGAGCCGCCACTGTGCCAAACTAATTTAAGGGATCATTATTAGTGATTAAAAGAACAAATGATTTTCATTAATTTTACAAGCATTGGCTAACTTGTGCTTAAGCCATTTTACTCTACTTGCCATTTTACCTATTGTTCTTGTAATTCCACCAACTGGAAATGTTTGCATATCAGTGTATTTATTTAGATAGAATGCTAGAAAAGTCACTTTTAAAACATCCTTTACAAGAGTATTATTTATACACATAATTTTGTGATGAAAATTTAGTCTATAGCAAGCTTAATTAAAAGCATTATGAAAGTCAACAATAGGGGCTCTTTGAAATCCAGAATTTACGGACTGCTCCTTTACATTTATAATTTACATGCATACAGATTTCCACTTTCTTTTTGACAAGAATTGTATATATTCTTGTAATATTATGTATAGTGATGATATTGGAACAATGTAAATCACACTTGAAAACTATCCCTAACCTTCAACTACATACGCTGAACTCACACTGAAGAGTCATTAACAGCTGGCATTCTCCTTCAAATGGCTGGTGAAAAAATACATTTCACAGAGTGATAATAAACTAGTTCTAACCTCTGGCAAAAAAATCCCTGTTCTGAACTGATCATAAATGATCTGGACAAACACACTATTCAAGGACATATCACTTGAAATCCAAAATTACTACACAGAAATATTATAGAATTACGAAAATTGACGATATTGTATTACATATCATCTGGAACAAACGGCACTTCCAACTTGTTTTCCAGACTTTCCTAACCTGATCCTAAACAGCCAGCAGATATTTCCTGCACCTATAATAAAATTTGTATTATGTACATTAATACACAAAATAAATATTCAATTTAATGTTGTTGCAACAAAAATAATAAGACCATATTAAAAATAAAGGAAATGACTCTCATTATCATAATAATATAAAACCAATATTAACGAAACATCAATAATGCAAAACATAATAATACTTACTATTTGAAATCGCACTGCAAAGTTTGCCTTATACCTTCGCGTCTTCTGTTTGGTTGTTATGGCAATTGGGAACCCAACTACGCCGAATATGCGACATCTTTCTTCACCATCTTGCATTCTGCAAACACACTGCGCGCCTCACAACGTGAAACGATTTTATAAACGGAAACTTCGAAAGTTTTGGAAACAGTGCAAAATAACCTCGGGAATTGCTGGGGGTGGCCTGGGGTGGCTGTAGTAGATCGCTGTACCTTTGCGCACAGCGCCTTTACACCATTCGACGCTATTGGCGCAATATGACTGACCTATCCATAATTCTCTCTGCGCAAATTCAAATAAGAACGGGCCCCAGCCTACCTAGTGAGGAATTAAAAATTTCAACTTTTATATTTAACTCAAAGTATTTTTTGTAATTGTAAACTTTCGCAAAAAAGGCTTCATCAAAAGACGCCATCCACACCGCCATTCAACGAAGATCCAGAATTTCGAGCTGAGAGAACTACGAACCTGAAGGAAGTGACTAGCCCGAGAAGAACTGAACTAACACCTCGAGTGGATCCGCCAAGAGCACCTAACAGTCAGTCGCGACCCAGTCGACTGATTGTCAGACCGTCGCGTTACAAGGATTATATTTCATACAGAGTGGGGCAGAATGGACTCCCTGATTTGAAGGATGATTTGTGAAAGGACAAATGAAGATAATCTCAAAACGTTTTTATTTCCCAAAACTACATTCAATGCCATTTTATTCTCATTTGGTTGTGAAAATTAGTTCATGCAGGTGACGACCTTGGCGAGCGATGCACATGTTGAGTCGTTCAAAAAAGTTTCCGAAAACTCTTCTCAGCATATCTTCTGATATTCCAGCGACGACATCTGTAATCGCCTCCTTAAGGGCTTCTAAGGTCCTTGGTCGAACTTTGTAAACCTCAGCTTTGAGATAACCCCAAAGAAAAAATCGCATGGGCTCAAATCCGGGGAGTGAGGGGGCCATGGAATATCGCCACGTAAGATCAGGCGGCCGGGAAACAGTCTTTGCAGGATTTGCCGTGAACGAAGGGCGGTATGAGCCGTAGGACTGCCCTGTTGAAACCAAAGGCTTGTGTGTCATATTGCTGACCATACTCTTCCAATTTAGGTTGAAAAAAGTTCTCTAGCACGTCACAATAACGCTCAGGGGTAACAGTAACAGTTAGATCTTGAGATTCAAAAAAGTAAGGCCCAATTCTGCCTATGGAGGACACGGCGCACCAAACTGTCACTTTGGGGCTATGAAGAGGTCTTTGGTGGAGTTCACGAGGATTTTCAGTCGCCCAGTAACGAAAATTTTGCTTATTTACTGTGCCGGAGAGGTGAAAATGCGCTTCATCGCTGGACCACAGAATAGCGTCAGGTTGTACAGAGGTTAAAAATTGCATTACAAGCATCTGTACGTTTCACCCAGTCTTGTGGACTCAATTCTTGAACGACCATCATCTTGTAGGGGTGTAAATGAAGGTCAGTGTGTAAAATTCGCCTTACCGTTCTGGACGATATTCCAAGGGCAGCAGCATGTTTCCGCGCAGAGCGCGATGGAGACTGTTCAATGGACGCTCTCACTGCCACGATGTTTTCAGGTGTCCTCACACTTTTAGGTCGCCCAGCTGTTTTTTTTTAGGAAGTGCAGATCCTGTCGCCCGTACACTATTAATCCATTTCCTAATTGTTTTAGCAACAGGAACCTTATCATGACGAGCCAAACCAAACCGCCTACGAAAAGCCCTCTGTGTCGCCACCACACTATCATTGTTTTTAAAGAACGTTTCAACAAGAAAGCCTCTATGCTCACCAGACCACTGCATGGCGACACAGAGCACTCACACTGTATTATTTGTCTATGTCCGCGTGGAATTCCTCGTTTGAAAATATTTCCAGACTTCCTATCTTTCAAGGAGTGTAGGATGAAAGCGATTGCACCGCACCCGGCGGATGTATGCATCGTTTGCTCGGCCACTCCTGCCTATACAAGTGATCCATCTATGTATTATTTGTCTATGATGGCCACTACTGAAATGAAAATGGCATCGTTTCCCCGACCTAACGCCACTATCCCCACTCCGCTAATCCACCTGCGCGCTCTACAGTGAGTGTTTGAAACTAGGGAGTCCATTCTGTATTAAGAGGGAAGAAATGTGTATTGAACTGGCCTTCGAGTAATTATGAACGTTCTGTTAATTCGGTCAGCCTTTGGTAAAGTCTTATGACTGTGTTGAGATGGAGATAAATATTCTTTGGAGGCTAGTAACTGTTACCGCGTGAGTATAAGTAGTACAATGTTTTGCATAGAAGCAAAATAAACGCATACAATTCAGATCCTAAACTTGGAGTATTCAGTTAAATACCTAACAGACACAGAACAGATGGCGGTTCATTACTCACTGCAATTTTTCACGAAGTCTGTAACTTTCTAAGGAATTGATGCGAGATTAACGAGTTTCCATTTCCTTGATAATCTTCAATTGAGTAATTAACTAGAGTTGCCACAGAATGGCACAGACTTTCTCGTATCAAATTTTTTAAAATTTCCTTGGTGTGGACTGGCTTTAAAGTCTTGCTCCATTCTCTGGCCAGCTGTCATTTATCGTCATCGAAAGTACATTTTCTCAACTTTTCGGTTTCTTAATAGTCGAACCGAAATATTGCTTCAAGAATATTAAAGAAGGGTAAAACCTCGTCCTAAATAGAAATTCTCATTGAAAAATTTGAAGCCGTTTTTAAGAAAATGGCGATTAAGCATTAATGTAAATGCACATTTTGATGCCTTTTTCCCCACATGAATCTATTGAGTTTTCGAAAAACTTAATTTGAAATCATTTAAATCACTTCCACTTACAAATGTAATCATGTATACAAATCGATGGAAATGTATATATTAACGGCGTGAGAGATATTTCAAAAACATTACATTTGTTGAACTTTTGAAAAAAACAAAAACAAAATAAACCAAAATGAACTTTACGGCCTATTAAACAGGGCAATTAGCACTACCCATTGGAAAAATTTGGAGTCATTTTTCAGAAAATGGCGTTTGAGCATGTCTGAAAATGCGGAATTTGGAGCCCATTCTTACATAAAACTGTTGAGCTTTCGAGAAACTTTGACACTATTTAAAGCACATGTACTCATAAATCTAATAATGTCGTCTAAATAGCATCTAATTTACCGACGTGAGAGGTACTTTACCGGCTACCGGGTTACTTCACCTTTAGGTAATTTACCGACGTGAGAGAAGTAAAAAAAAAAATTTTTTTTGTAATTTTTGAAAAAACAACAATAGAGCATTATGGCGTGACCTTCATGAAAGAACCATTTATGGGCAACAAATTTCATTTAAAGAAAAAACCTGTCTTCAATTTTATAGTTGTAGGAAGACGCTGAAAAGAATTCAACCTTTTGCAATTTTCGAAAATGCAGATTTAACCGTGAAAATCGGTCCTATACTACGTTTATAAGTGTATTTTACTCTATTCTTACAAGAATTTAAAGTAAAAATTTGGAGCAGTTTTTGAGAAAATTTTGAAAATGTCCCATGGGCTTCATATAAAGTCCCCCCCAAAATTAATGAATGTTTTTCAAAACAGCATAACTTCGACTCAGGCCAGATGGGCAGGGGTTTCTACAATGCAAAATCCTATGCATATATTAAACGCCAGTGTTGTTCACATACACCGGACGGACGGACGTTTTGCTTTCAGTTGTTTTTTCGGCGTCAAGGTCCCTCAAAACAGGGATTCTGACTACACCACGTGTTAGAGGATCTTTTTCTCTTAATTTAGCAACTGGTTTTATGCACTTTTTCGTTACAAAAGCCCGGCAATGATTTTTTTCCGCCGAAACTCCGTCTTTTCGCGCAGCATTTCATAACTTAATATATACTACGTATTACTCCGTATACGAGAAAGTAGAAATGTATCGAAAGTATCAAATGTACCAAAATTTATTCATAAAATGTTTGTAGTAAAATTTACAGTATTACAAAGAAATTCATACATCAGAAGAGACTAACTACAACAATCATAGAAAATATTTAAATCAATAATATAAAATAGTAATAAATAATTTCCTAAACAGATTCTTAAAAATGTTCTACTAATTTTAATTCTGCACCAATTTCATAAACACTGAAATATGATTTTTAAGAATGAATTAAATAGATAATTTAACCAAAAACAATTCATGAAATACGACGAAGTCTTGTTCTTCAACAGGTAAAACCATATTATTTATTACTAAAAAAATATAACAAAAGTACTTGAGCAACAATGAAATTTAATGAAGAAAATTAAACTAAACTAAAACTATGAAATCTGAGAAATCTACTTAAACCTATATTGATCCTGAAAATGAAGGGGAATGATGTACAGTACTTTTTTATAACAAGTGCATAGAAATAATTTTTTTCTTTCCAGTTTAACACTATTTTTTTTATTAAAATTGATTCTGATAATGTATTTCAAAGCAAATAATCTCTTACAAAAGCATCTAGCTGCACTGGAGTAAGTACTTTTTTTATAAATATATAATATCTCACTTAAAATACACATATAAATTAGTGAGTGCATAATATGATGAAAAAGAAATAAATTAACAAGTTAACTAGACCTCCCTAAAACAAAAAATTGATAACTTTTTACATCAATTCTCTTGTTATATTTCCACAAAAAACCATTTAATTCAAGATTTTGTTTTAAAATAGAAAAGCTCTATAATTCATGTGGTCTCTGTAACCTCTCTTAAAAAAATTGAAGAGAACCAGAGAAGTGATATTATCAAATACAAGTTTTGATTTGATACACAGATAATTTCTTAAGAAGATATGCAAATACACCAAAATAAATGAACTCTGGAAAAATGTTTCTGAATTCGAATGGAAAGAGTAGTATTAGTAAAAGATTTACTACTTTCTGAAATCAATAATTTATTTCTTGATCGTTCGAAATTATGCACTCCTGGCAGCTACATATAATCTTTACTCAAGATTTAATATAAAATGAATGTGCTCTTAAAGAATTAGAGCAATGTTTTTAAACATTACACAATGAATCACAGTAACTTTTTCTTATTTCATATCCAATAGCAGCTCCCATTGGAGGTGGTACTGCATTTCCAACCTAAAACATAATTATAAACAAAAAAGCCATTGAAAAGTACAATCTGGAATTAGTTGCATTACCAAACAATTACACAGGTCAACAGTTTCAAAGTAAATTTAATCGCCAGAGATGAAAGGTGTTTGTATATCAGTTTTTTGATCTAAATACAAAATCATTGAACAATATAATATTGTATTCGAAATTTGGTTTGGGTTTTCACCTATCACATACCATTATTGAAATAAACACATTTTCTGAAATACATGTATATTCAATTTCTGGGAACCCAAATGAAAACTTCATGCTTATTTATACATAATGAACAGATCTCTACTGTAAATACTAAATAGAAAGAAAAGATGTAAGTTGAATTAAAACAGATTTGCCAACTAAAACTACACATCTGTTGATTTCCTTTTCTGAATGCTTTTGTCATCTCGGCAAAGCATCCAATAGTCTGCGAGCATGGATTGTGTTTCTAAATGCCTTGGTACCTCACCTCCATAGCTTTAATGTCCTGGTGAAACCTGTCTCTCATCTTGCCACTAACATCACCTAGGTTAGATGGGAAAAAGTCTAATTGGGAATGCCAGAAATTAAGTTTTAGTGACATGCAGCATTCCATGTCTTGATATGCATCTAGTAATTCTTGCATGCCTTCTTTGTAATTAGAAGCCTTATTATTACCAAGAAAATTGTGCGAAAGCCACTGAAAAATTTTTCATGCCCTCTTTTTGTAATCACTCAGTTGCACCTCAAATATTGGGTTCTTCAATAGCTCCCTGATTTGCGATTCCACAAAGACACCTTTTAGTTTGATGGGAGATATTTTGCAATACTTTTCACTTAAAAATATAGGAAACCATTCAAATTTCTTTTGCCAAGTATTTTTACAAAGATTTTAACCAAGCCAAGCTTAGTATGCAACGGTGGCAGAAGCAAAATGTATGTAGCAACCTATGGAACCTGTTGGAAAGTTTCTACTCCTTGATTGAAAGAAATTCTAGGCTTCCAGTCACGTTAGATATGTTGTTCAGTGTCCCGACAATCCCACAGACAAAGGAAGAAACAGAACTTGGTAAAACCTCCAACACACTGATCACTTTTAAATCTCCACAGATGTTCCAATGACAACGATTGTACTGCATTGCTTCTAGTACAGCATTTAAATGTTCAGAATTAGTGCACTTACTTTTGTATTTGAGCATTGGAATACTTTCCACTTTGTGTATTAGTAATCAATGAGTTCATATCTCAAAGGAACTAAAACTCACGAAATTGAAAATATCTCTAGAGGCAAGACCTTACCCAGGACCACCACAGTGCTCCATTTGCGCTGATAGAAATGCACACCTCGTGGGAACATTGATGAACCATTGTCATAGAACTTTTTATAATATATTCAGCAGTAGACACTCTCACTGAAACTCAAGTTCTGGTTGGTTCACAACAGGAGACAGTCTTATTTATGCGAAGGGCATGAAGAACAAATATAGTATTTTGGAAAAACAGCACCACAAAGTATTACCACATCAATGGGCAACACTACAAAACTTTATCTACCTTTTACCCGCCATTACTCACATATATTTTTGTTATGCAATTACTCGCGTGTTAGATTTTATCTAACAAAGGTTTATGTTGTATTTTTCATTTTATTATGAATAAAATTCATGAATTAATATTCCACGATATTTGTTATTGAGTTCTACAACTTGTGTAGATGTAATAATGCATAAAGATGATACACAGGTTCATATTTTTTTTATGTTAAGTACTCAAATCAAAATCACAGTCATGAAGTATTATAAAAGCCAATTGATTTAAGAAAGGCAGATCATGGAATTCAAATAACGCAATAAATAATATATTTTCGTACTGTTTTCAATATAACATTACACACATTCAATATAACAAACTCCTTAAGCACTATATTTTTTTGCAAAAAGTTTTGACCTATAAACATATTTGAAAGACTAGAAATTTCCATCCCTTTCATTTTTTTAGGATGTAGGAAAATTTTGTATCAATTTTATAATAGGAAAAAAGATTTTAAAATAGTATAATATAGTTGATACAACAGATTATAACTAGCTTAAATTGTTTCATGCAAGTTGAAGAATTAGTAAAATTCTCCTCAAATAATGCTTGGAATTTGCGATGAACCTTTTGTGCAAGTCAACATGTGAATGAACGTACTAAGGATAGGCAGCAAAACACGTGTAATCTTGGAATGAAATAAACATTTTGGAACCTTTTCAGCACAATCAGGATTTTTATTAACGATAGTGGCAGTAATCAATGTATGACCACTCGTTTACAGAGAAGAAAGAAAAATAAAAAAAGGTGCAATGGAATCTGTTTTCATGATTAATCTAGTCAAAAAATCTGGCAAAAACCAAATGTATGAAAACCGAAGCATTATTTCTCATAAGAAATATAATGAATTCAATTAATGTATTCCAAAAATATTAACAAAATACATTTAATAGAGAATATCTATGTTTTTACATTCAGTCAACAGTGAGGAATAAATATTAATTGTAAATGAAATTGACAAATGAACATTAACATCATTCCATCATTTATTGAAGATTCTTGTTGGCATATTGAAGACTGCTGAGGGCAGGTAGAGGACGATTATTTGGGGAATGTGCAGGATTCTGCTCATTCAACAACGAACAAATATATAGGTTTGCTTCACGTTAGATTGCTGTATTGTGAGTTGTAAAATTGTACATCTATAGAAATAGCCTCTTGTATTTGTGATGAGTAAATGCCACGAAATCTTGATTCATACATACATTCACTACACCTCAGGTGGTAAAAAATACACCACCTGTATATGTGGGTGATCTATTGAACTGCACAAACCAAAACCAAAGTCTGACTGTATGAGAATCTTAATGTTATTTTACATTTCATGATATCATTTTACCTTATTTACATGTTTTCTTGTAACACTAGTTCAAAGTGTCAAATTAATTCAGGCAGAGAGTAGATTTCAATTTCAAATATAACTTCTTCTATTTTACCTTTTCATTGAATTAATAAATAACAAATTGCTTTAGTTAGTAAATGAAAACAGTGACTTTTAAATGAAAACCAACTGCATTATGAAAGCATCAAACAAGTGACAAGCAGCTCTTGAAAAATACTGCAATAAAAATAGGGCAATTTTCTAACAAGTTGAAAAAGAAATATTGAAAAGAGAAATAAATCAAATTAAAACAAAGTTTCAAGCTTCTGTGATTAAATGAAAAAACAAATTAGTGAATACAAGTAGAAAAATAAAGAAATGGAATAAAATCTCACCTGTCGATGTTTGTCTAAAATATTTCCGAAGAACCTGTAGGTATCTGGGAAACCTTGTGATCGTGCACATTCTCTTACACTTACCACCCGTATCTGTTCTGGGTGTAAAACTCGACCCTGGAAAAATGGTATTCAGAAAGATATAATAATTATATTACACAAGCATACCATTGTATAAACAATTACATGTAAAAAAAAATCACTGAAGTTTGTTTCTTTAGTGTACCTGTTTTCCCATTGGTTCAGGATTTGTAACAGTAGTGCTGAAGAATCCATCCCATTCTAGGCGACCATACAATCCAGCCCAGTGATTATGTCTGTTACCAGTATGTGGCAAACACCATGGAATCAATGTGTTATATTGTCTATCCATAGGATCACAAGCTTTCCCTGAACCTGTAGCACAAATACACACTCCACGAAGCGCTCCTGTTGATGATTTACCATTCTTTTTGTCATGGTGTGTGTATTGGCTGGGAGAAATTAAATTAGTAATCATTAAAAAAACAATTTAAAATAAAACATACAATATGAGGTAATTAACGAGGTATACTCTGAGAGAAATATCTCTAGGAGGACTGACAATATGCAGTAAGGTCTTGAATCAGGGAATGGATTTCTTGGGACTGTGCGTTGGCAAGGAAGAAATGGGAGAAGCGACTATACACTGTATATCTTTAAGATAAACATCATCAAATACAGAATGTGAGCATAGGATATGTCTGTGTTGATACACACAACACATAAGAGAAAACACCAAATTTTAAGTTTCTTGTAGTGGCTACTCTTCAAGAAACAAACTTGCAGTGTTTTTCTCCTATATACAAATGTATATATCTTTTGATCATTCGCCTTCTCTTACTCTCATTCTCATAGTATACACAGAGTGGGTCATGTATCTTCAGCACCTCTTGCCATTTTTGAATGAGTGAAGATAATGCAATGCAGTTTTCATGGATGTACATGAGGGAATGGAGCTAACAGATGCATATATTAATTTCGTTTTAACACTTGTATATTACAAGATTGAGGCAACTTTGTTTTTTCAAATAGAACTATATGTAGTTTTTGAGTCCACCACGACAGGCGTAAAAACATTAATCCAATGATACACATGTAAAATGTTAGATTAGCGTTTTTTTGAGTAATTTTGATTTTTTGCAAGTCATGTTTAACTGAAATTTATATATTTTTATATGAAATATTATTTACACTGATTCAGGGATGATCAGTGTACTGCTGCCCGAATATTAATTAAATAAATTTTAAATGTATTGTCCAACACAATGGTCTGGTAAACAAGGTCACATACATGCTTAGAGTATTGGCCACCTGACAATACATGTTTGGGGAAGTATTTCACAATTTTGAAAATAATAGCATATTCCAAGTCTTCACAAAACAATTATTCTGAATTCTTCTTTCCATCCTTGCAAATTTTCTGATTTTTTGTCTTACATAAAAAGGAAAGTATTTGATCAACTGAAGGCAAGAATTTGTCGTATTGAAATAAAATTTTTTGTTACATCATGCAGTGATATACTATGTGATTCCAACACAATCTTGCAACCAAACACAAGAATAAATTAATATGGTTGTACACACAATATTGCATATTATGAACAAACAATTAGAATGTTGGTGAGCATAAAATAATAAATGATGGAGAGAAGAAAAAGCTCCAAGATAATATTAACAATAATAACTTATTTAAACAAAAACTAGAAAATGAAGGTAAACACACTAGACTACTATTCAATTTTTTTGAGTATATGTTTGAAATATCTCCACCATGTACATACAAACATATCTCTAAGCATGTCTGGAAAGTTTTATTAACTGCCAGCAGTGTTTCATCTTTCACTTCTGAACATGCAGATACAATGCATCTACATGTATCTTCTTCTGTTGTTAGAACCTCTTTGTACACATGGTTTTTAAGAACGCTCCCATGAAAAAAAAATAGTGGTGACAAGTTTGGGGAACATGCAGACCAGAATAGTGTTTCTTAAAAAGAATATTGCAACTGTATTTCACAACTTATTGTGCTAATGTTTTGTTTCCAAGATTCCTTTAATATAGTGTCATTTATTAAAGGGATCTTACTACATTGAAGTAACATACACAATTTCATTTCAGATCCATTTTATTCTCATGAGAAAAAAAATAGAAAATAAGGATGGTTGATACGACAAAAAAAATCAGAAAATACTGAAAGTTGATAAGCAGAGTTCATAAACAAGCTGTGTCAAGTCTTGGAATTTGTTTTGTATTTTCAAACACAGTGATCAGCATTCCAAAGTACATTTACTTAGAGCCTGTTACTAGAGGGACCTTGACCACTAAGCTGGTGAGTTGAGCAATCAAAATTTCCTTTAATCGCAAGTCACTAGTCACTCAAAAGTACTCAAGAGAAAATGCGTGTCTCAAATAAGACTCTATATCATTGGATTCATATTTTTATGGCTGTCATGACAAACCAAAGAAATAAGTAAAGTTACATTGCAAAAATCAAAGTTACTTCAATATTTTGTAAAATACAACTGATAAAAAAGTAACCTGTACATTTAATTATTTACCAGATTCCAAAGGCACTTCCGTGAAAACAGAGTCTGTCTTCAATCATTCAAAAATGACAGGAGGTGCTAAAGTTATGAGAAACCTATATACATATATCTTTTGAGTAACAAACTTACAGTTTTTTACTGAATGTTCCATCACTGAGACGGACTGCAACATTGGGGAGATCTCTCCAGTCAGATCCAGAGACAGTTGGAATATGAGCCATACGGGCTTCAACCAAAGGAGCCATATCCTTGCATATATGATCTCTCAATATTGGTTGATACTGGTTTCCTCTTATCTACAGACAAAAAGTAAGGAACATTGCAAACAGGATATTCTTGACAAGTTAATGATAAATAAAGAGGAGAAATGTGATAGAAAGATATAATTCTAAATGTCACAAAAATTAATTTAGACAAAACATCTGATATTAAACAATTGACAAAGAACTCACCACACGTTGGAAACAGGACATAGGTTCACCGCCATATGACATTTCATCCTTACGATGACCATTTCTTATTTCTGGCAAATCTGACATGGCATCACGAACAGTAATAGTTCGATATGGAGCAGATTCCAGCCATTGACAATTGGAGACATACTGAAACAAAGGAAGTGGGGATTAAAAAGATTATCTGAGTTACTTGATCATGAGAAAGTTGCCTGAACATCCAAAAGAAATTGATGACCTCCAATGATTTTACAAGTTGATATTCTTCCCTCTAATTAGAAAGACCTCTAAAACCTACTTTCTCTACACACTGAAATGGATCAAGAACCATCAATTCAGTAACATGCGATCAAAATTGAATTGACGTCTCAAAAGCTTGTCCTGAAGAATGACATGTGAAAAGAGTAAAATTAATATTTCTCTAATACTTATGTCACATTTATTGACCATCAACCACACAATTAAAAATTTGAATATTTCTTACAATTATCTGTTGTATCTTTTTAATAGGATTGATACAGGTTTTAATAGGTTCACCAAAGAATTACGTGTGTATTATTTATATATGTCACTATGGTAACAGAGTATGGGAATCATGGGAATCATCTGGTTACAATAGTTTACAATAGTTCTCCCATGCTTACAGCTAATAATTAAGTTGAAATGAAAATTAAATGTTTCACGTATGGAAATCACGAAGGTTTCTAGACTGTCGTCTAGTCTTTTCTGATCGGCGTATAGCCGGTTGTGCCACTGGCTCCTGTTCTGCCGCTGCTTCTTCGGTGTCGATATTCACTGGTTCATTGGGTGGTATTTTCGGTGTTCGAAATGGTTAATTTATCGGCATATTTACCAGATCCCCCAGATCCGGTTCTTGATTCTGCTTAGTATGTTAGGCAATAGTTACCTCCTTCTTCAGTTAACTTTTCGGTACGAGAATATCAGTGGGGCGTAGTTGGTCGATGTGTCGCTTGAATATGAACCCATCATCCAATTTGATGAGATAGTGTAATTGTCCAAGTTTCTTCATAATTGTTCCTAGTTTCCATTGATTCTTATTAGCTGAGTAGTAGCGCCCTTGTACACGCTCAACTATTGTAAACTATTGTAACCAGATGATTCCCATCATTCCCATATTCTGTTACCATAGTGACATATATAAATAATACACACATAATTCTTTGGTGAACCTATTAAAACCTGTATCAATCCTATTAAAAAGATACAACATTATCCAACTTTGTATGGAAATTACACAAAATAATTTTAGTTATATTGTTTTTAAGGGAGATACATCTATATTACTTCTTAATTAATATATTGGCTATTTAAATGGCAAGTGTTGGAACAACGTTCAAAATGGAAAAAGAATGATAATAAGCTATTTTATTTTTATCATCAAATCTAAAAATTGGTATTATAAATGAACATCTCTACTCATTGGAATTCATGTTTGATTAGATATTTGTTAAAGGCAACATGCAAAAAATATGATGTTGGACTTTTTTTAAGATGGGTGATATTTCATTGGGGCCTGCACTATTACAAACTATTATTAAACTTCGAGAAAAGGTAAGAAACAATTATATTAACTGTATTTAAGATTACAAGAGTGATTTCAATCTTGTAAATTGAATTATTAGTACTAGATCAATCTTGGCACTGAAACCTTATTTCAGGTTTCCTAAAACTTAACAAAAAGAATTTTTGTAATAAAAATTAAAGTAATATCAGAGCCAGCAAATTTTAAATGGTGGTTTCAAAGTTGACAAATATCTAAAATACAAATTATAGAAACAGAATTGTTACCTCCTACCATTAAATTCTACTATTATTGAATACTCACATAATGTATACCATACGCAATTTATCAATTTAAACATAGTTAACTACGTAATTTGTGAAAGTGATAGTATTCTGAATGAATCATCAAAGCTATCTTGTAGATAATACCTAAAAATATTTACTTTTCACATTGAGAAAGCCAGCCAAATTCACATTTAGTTGGATGAAATTCAAAATTATCAAGTACTTACTTCAAACTTGATAATCCCAAAATTTCATTTGCTAATTACGTGAAGCTATGGTTTGATGAATAAATCTAAAAGGAAATGTGAACATATTCCTCCAATAAACATTGAAACTAAACTAGTAATAAACTATCAAACTCCTAAGACATCCTAGGGGCATTGATTTTCTCTACGTGACCAAAATAATGTGGCGTTTACACATGGCACTTACTCCTTAAGTAAGTTTCAGGCTGGTGAGTGTGCATTTCTTTTTTCCCCTACCCTGTCTCTCAGCACATGAGCCTGACTCGTCTAGACCCGTCTTTCTTTCTTTCTGAATGATATAAATAGATTCCCAACTAGTTTACAGAAATTTTTACTTTTCAATGTACCTTAGTTTTCAATAAATTATTATACCTACATAATTCAATTTTGGTAAAATGTGAAAATAGTAAGATCTTGAAGAAAGAAGTGAGGTAGTACAAAAAAGACTATTGGTGCAAAAGAAAGGCACTGACTTTCTTATACTTGTTAGTTTCCTTATCTCTTTAGTCTGAGCTATCTTTTCTGTTTTGCCTCACCCTCTGCTCAGCTGCCATCAATTGGTGTCCAAAAGACATTTTTCCATGTTTTCTCACGTTTTTTTTCTGAAATTCCTAATAGTATTCCATACATGTAAGACAAGGTATAACCTTAAAGTGTCATAATCTTGCAGACTAAAAAGTAAGAATACTGACTCAGTAAATGACTGCACAGCTCAAATCCTTGACGCCAAATACTAATAAATTTACTGATAAGATTATTTGTTTAGAATATACTGCGATTTTTACATTGCTGCTTTTGACATTTGATCAGCTGTTACGGTGCCATCCAATCGGGACCTTACATGTCACTACGGAGACGTCACTATGGTGGGGTTCAGCCTTCCGATTGGATGACACAGTAACAGCTGTTTCACTTCAAACGCAGCACTGTAAAAACCGCAGTATAGTTGTTTGCAAGCATGATTAAATTAAACTAGAGCACTGCCACGAGATAGAATAGCCAGAAAGAGCTGCGTTTGTCTTTGACCAGAGGCTCACAAAGTAACAGATCAATTTTCAGCACGCTCTTAACACCTAAACTGTTTTTCAGAAATTTGAAGTTAATTTATGTATTTTGTAGGAAATTTTATCTACATTAATTTTGTAAAAAACAATTGTTTTGATAAAATGCATAGTTATGAAGATTTAAGCTAAAAACAAAAAGCACAGCAAAATTTTAAGTTTTTTTGCAATTTTCTCTGTGAAGCTGAACTTCTTGAGGAGGTAAACATGAAATTTGAATTCAGTACCCTCAAAAACATATTAAAAGCTGTTGAGAAAAAACTTCCAGAATGTTTTCCTGAGTCAGATACTTTTGACTAATGCCCTTATCTGTATGTTCAAGCATTATAGGCTTGTCAAGTCAGGCTTATTGACACAACAATTTAATTTTATATAGATTTTGAGTGTGCTTGTTTCTGAACACCCTCACATGCTACAGAGAGTGTACCTAAAAGAGCTAAATCTCCAAAAATGTAAAAGAAGGTTCATCTTTCAAGTAGCAACTTAGTTAAACTTAAATAAAATAAACAGAATTAAAAACTCCCATATCATTTGTTGCAAATATTAACATGTCTCTCCACTTTTGTGAATTTTACGATCCCATTTGGCTGAAAAGCCATGTGGGAAGCAAAAAGATATTAAAAATAATTTGTGTTACTTACTTTTTTCTCATCAATCATACAACTAAGCTGGGAAGCTCGAAGGCTAAATACGTGTGTTGGCTCTGGGTATTTTGGAAGTTTGAGACCTGGTGCTGCAGCAAGAATTATTAGCCTGAAAAAATGATCAAGCTTGTATGAAATGAAAACTTGTAAAATATAAATATAATCATTTGCAGTTATGAAATAACAATAAGGAATTCAAGTCTAAATAAACATTCTGGGATATAATGGTTGTAAACCTAAATGAAAGAAGTGAATGTATTCTATTTTTACCCTAAAAATATATTTAATTCGAAGGATTACATTTGGGAGTAAGGATCAAAATAATTAACATACAAAAAAGTATACAAATAGCTGGAAATGTGCATTCTAACAACGTAAGAGATATTTTAAAAAAAAGTTACATTTGTTTAATTTTTTAAACAACAAAAGAATACACCAAAATGAACTTTACGTCATATTACACAGTGCAATTATCCATTGGAAAAGTTAAAAAAAATTTGGAGCCATTTTTGGGAAAAAATGCCATTTGAGGGTTTCTGAGGCATTTGAGGGACTCGAAGCAATGTCATTATCATCACCATCCTGTAAGTGTGTTTGTATCCATTTCTCTAAAAACTCAAACAAACTTGAGATAGTTGAATCGCATTAGCGAGAAGACAAATTATATGCAACGACAGTTTTTCTTACAATAAATTGTGTTCCCACCACTTTGACAGGTTGCACTTCAAAACAAGCCTCTGACTCTTTGTATTATTGTACTAGTTAATAAACAGAATGCAATCCTTCGACCCAGAGCACCCACTCCTGATTTGCTCAATGCCGATGGTCGGATGGCAGGTAAGCAGCACGCTTGGCACCATATAAACAAATTTAGCATGTATGCTCTGCTATCTCAAATTGACTGACGCACCTTATGCGTGATGGTATAGTTGGTGACATACTCGTATCGACTTAGTTTCATCACATAATTAGATGACCAGCGCGTTTCATCACAATATCAATTTCAGAATCACAATGTTCAAGAAAATTATTAGTTAGTTCCATCATTTAAAACAATCTTGATTTACGTAAATACAAATTATTTATTTGTTATAGGATTATAAAAAAATCCTGTGAGAACAAGACATAATTAGTGGAACAATAGTGAAACCTGACACAACAGATCTCGAGCATGTACAATTCCCTGAATAATCTTAATCAAAATAATAATCTGCTGCAATTTCTTCTATTTTCAAGATTATCAAGCTTGAATTTGTTGAATATGTATACACTGTAAATTCCATAAGGTGGACATCCTATTTCTTTATATTTTAAGTATTTTGAAAAACACCTTTTGACATGATTCATACGGAAGTTAAAATAGATAAAAAGGAATTCTGGCTGGTGGCAATAGTAGTGAAAGATATGAAAAGTGAGAACCGATATCTGCAGTTGCAGATCACGAAGTGGAAGTGCCTTGAACTTATTTAATAAGTTTTCTGAGTGGAAGGAGGGTTATAAAGGCTATCCTACAATGGTAACAATGATTTCAATTATGACTGGGATAAACTCAATTGAGGTCATACAAAACTCTTGAATAGGGTAGCTATGTCATGTGGAATGAAGAAAATGATAAGTGAATCAAGCAGAGAAACAGAGAAGTCGGGTAGTAGTATTATTGATTTAGTTTTCTTAAACGAAAGTTCCAGAATTAAGTGTGAGGTTGTGAACAAACGTAAAATTTCTGATCCTGGATGGATTTGTATTAGAACAAAGATGGAGAAAACTAAGTAAGATAAAACTGTGTTGAAAGGAAAGATCAATTAAGATTTTCTAACAGAAACAACGAATTTAGTTGATCAGAATGAAATGGAAACTGGAGAAGAGGCAGAAAGATATAGGAAGTTCCTAAAAACAGTTGAGAGAGCTGTTGAAAATACAAAAGAGGTGGATAAGGTGGTTCCAATTGGGTCAATCTATTTTAAGTGGTCCAGCACTGGTTGCTCGACCATCTCAAAAAAATTAATATTTTGTACATAAACTTCCTTATGTTTTGGCTGTTCGAAAACATCTTAATTTATTTTTATTGTATCTGGTTTACAAATGGCGGCCATTTTTGTTTCACACTGTGTGCTATTTTTCACGTTTGTAGACACTTACTCTTTTCTAAATTATTCAGCTCTGTGTTCTAGCATTATAAAATAAAAGGTATTGGATTCAGTATATTCTGGCTAACAAATTGAAATATTATTCACCTACCTTGTATGTTTTTGTTTGGGCAATATTAGTAACTAAATCTATGGAATGCAAAAGAACCAAGTTTGATTTTCATAGAATAATTTTTCAAAGAAGGAATATTTTTCTGTGCTTTTATACATAACAGTATAGTTACTTTTTGTAAAATATCATTGGTAAGTATAACATTGGTAAGTAAAGAAAATTACACCCTCTTAAAAATTGGAATTTTGGATTTTTCCCAAGTTTTCAACTGTAATATCTGTTGGGGACAAGATAAAAATCTGAAAATTGCAGACATAATAGATCGCTATGATACCAAACTTCAGTAAAAAAATTTAAACTTTTAGATTTAACTCAAAGTTTTTTGTTTTTGTTTTTTAATTGTAAACTTTTGCAAAAAAAAGGCTTCATTTCCACAATGAGGATACATAGTGACAGGTAGTAATCATATTATTCTGAGGCTATTTTAAACTAAAATCTATTTTGATTTAAAATAATTATACATTATAATTAATAAACATAAAAGTTGCCTAATATATTTTGAATATTACTTTACTTTAAAACAAACTTACATCTTGACATCTACATTTGTAATTGAAAATATGGTCACTTTGATGTTAAAAGCTGAACCGGATAATATAAAAATAGTTTGTAAAAGATAACAAATAAATGAATTCAGCATTTTGGATACATTTTCGCGTTTAAAATTGCCATTCTGCATATTATTTCTGAACGTTTCTTTAGAGATACGGACGATTGCACAGTACTCCTTAGGTGCACATAACACAAAGAGTTAACAATACATGAGGATCAGCGAAAATTGTGTCAGTGCAGAGACAAAAATGTCACGTGGTACGGTATGGCAAACACGGCACGTGCCATGAGCGCCACTCACTAGAGGTGCTACTTAGAGTACACCTACTAAAACAAATAACAACCCTAATTTGAAGTATCCTGCTGGGGGCGCCTGAATACCTAGATACGCCTCTGCGTCAGTGCAGTTGAAGAAGGTGTACAGTCGAAGCTACTGCCAAACATTGGCGACTGGTGCCTCAACAGACAGGAGGTTACACCTCCATTGAATGACGGAAATGTAATTTCCAAAATTCTAAATATGAATAAATAATAAAAATGTAAACAATTCAAATCAATTAAAACTAAGTTAAATAAAAGTCTATATTGAAACTACTTACATTATTTTATGTGTCAAGTCCGCGTAAGGAATATACACCTCCTGCGCACGTGATTCTGGCTTTGATTTTCACTGGGCACTTAAATTAGACTCCAGCACATCGCAACAAACACTATTGCTTTGTCACGTTTCACACAAATAAAATTATTTTATTTCGAAAACTTCACTACCCCGGTATATTTTGCAATTATGAAAGATCTTCGACACTCATTCAAATGCACAAAAACCTTCACAAACAGCTGGCCAACTGCAGCCAGTCGGCCTTCCGCAAGACACTTGGGGACTTCCATCCAGATCAACCACCTTTACACAAAGAACTCATCAAATGTACGTTTTGAATCAACAAACCTAATATCAAATGAAAACAGCCTTCAAATATCATAAACAATGCATTGAATATCATCAATAATTGACTGAACTTGTGTACTTTCAATAACAAGCGAAAATCATAAAACTATGTTGCAGTGAGTCAAAGACAGAATATGAGTATTCCCCTGAGATTCCCTCTGTCGCAGTGCAGTACTAGACAGCACCACTAGCTGGTTGACTAACCAAAAAGCTGAATGTTCCCCGTGCTAAATCGAAGTGCCAAGGCAGAAGAAAGCAGAGAGAGCGCCAGTTGGACACTCTTTGGTTTCAAAATGAAAATGTAAATTCCTAAGAAATTATGAGATTTTTTCATTTTCTGGGGGTTGTGCAACCATGTAACCTAAGCATGAGCTGCCACTGCCAAACTTGACCACTTGTCCTTATCATTTCTTAGAATATCAACAACCGAAGATTTGTGAATCTGCCAGAACCAATGCGATGGGCTGAGGATTAACACAATTTTGGAATCGCACAGGCTTTTGAATCATCTATGAGTTTGAGGCTTCATTGTTGCTTTCCCTTTCCATCAAAATGTGGTTTTGTGTCTTTGTTCAGCTGTACTTCAAAAAACTTACACTTTCACAATTTATGTCTTTCGAAGATCATCCTCATATTACAGTGAATAAGGCCAATCAGATGCTAGGCTTTATTAAGCATACATGCTATGATTTGCACTCTTTACAAATAATTGAGATCATTTTATTTGTTTTTGATTAGACCAGTACTGATGTACTCTTCTGTTGTTTGGTCACCTTGTTTCTCAAATAGTATCTTTAGAGTTGAAATGGTCCAGCATAAGAAATTTAGGCTTGCTATACATCTTGTAGGGGTTCAGGATCCCCATAAAACCCATGATTATGATATTATGGCTTCATGTTTGAATATAGCTTTGTTGAAATCTTATAGAGGTTATGTTAATATGACGTTTGTGCATAACTTTTAAGTGGTACTATTGATTGTTCACTTTTGGTGCCTCTATTGAGATGTAAAGTTTAATACAGGAGACCACAAAATTTTTGCTGAGAAGTTTTTGTAAACATCATACACAGCTAACTCCTCTATTAGCAGAATGTGTATAACTGCTAATAAGTAATATACATTTTTATTTGTCAAATGATGCAGCTTTCAGCAATGATGTGAAGAGTGAACTTTTTAAGTTGGAATGATTTCTTATAGTAGGTTATTCAGGTCTGGTACGATTCTCTTTATTTTCTCAAATATTCCTGTAATTTTCATTATGCATTTATCACAATATACAGACAATTTGTCCATTAATGTACATAAATTATAAATAAAATACAGAAAGTATGTGCAAGTAACTCTGAACCAAAAAACTATACAAATATAAAAAGAAAATAATTAGTAAACAAATATTCACAATAACATACACACATCTATCCAATAGATATAAAATTATAAAACTTCAAATATTCTTCTCCTCGCATCCGACAAAAAAGACACAGTATTATCATGAAACATGTTGATTGATAAAATATTTGTTAGCTTACACATACTGTTTACAGGGTTGTTTGCTATATATGATCTTCTAAAACATTTTAAGTCAAAGATATTATTTCTCGAATTGAAAGAATGTGACTTATAGAAAAGCACGTCAGAAAGAAATGTACAATTCAAATCACCTCTGATCAACTTGTGTAAAAAGATCAGATCATTCAGAGAGTGTTGGGATTGAAGAAAAGGAATGTCAAGCTTTGACGCAATGTGTGCATAACTGTGGTCTATGAAAGGATCCTGTACCCCCATGAAAAATTTATCTTGCACTGTCTCTAGACTCAATTTATGGTTACTGAAAAAGGGAGACCAAACAATAGAGGACATCTATGGATTTAACTAACATACGAAAAAGCAGTTTTAATATCATAACTGAATGAAATGCATAACAGGCATGCTTTATAAAACCCAAGATCTGGTTAGATTTATTTACAGTGTGTTGAATATGTTTATTAAATGTCATACCAGAATCAAATATTACACCGAGATCTCTCATGGATGCGACTCTCTAAATCAATGGAGTTAAGTTTGTAATAAAAACCCTCTGCCGATCTAGCTCTCATAAAAGTTCTCAACTTACATTTCTTGACATTGAGTGGCAGGTCACTTGTAACCCACCAATCAGAGCATTCAAAGCTCACTGCAAGAGAACCCTGATTTTAACTATCTGAATTCTCAAGAAAAGCTTAAGATCATCTGCGAAGAGCAGGTATTTTTGTTGATCATCTCACAAATGTCATTAATAAAAATATGAAATAATAGGGGACCCAAAGAGCCTTGTGGAACACTTGATGAAGCTGCAACAGGGCCAGAGATAACACCACCATATGAGACCAACTGTATGTGATTGGCTAAATAACTGCAGAACCAACTTAACAATGGTCCATATATCCTCAGGTGATCAAGTTTGTGCAACAAAATGACATTATAGTACACAGTTTTTTGTTTTTTATATCACCACCTAATGTGAGCTGTACTTGAAATTAGAATCTTCTTTATGTTCCTATTCTCGTAATTTTCGTTTAGTGCTCTAGTCTATTGATGTGTTTCCTATAATCATATATTTATACACATAATAATCTGAACTGTACTTTATATGAACTTGATAGTACATTGAGTAATTGTAGTTTGAGATATTGACATGTAATTTGAGTTACCGGTTCTTTATGTATGCATTTGGACAAATTGTCCATTAAATTGAAAATAAATAAATATGTAAAAATTGCATTTCTGCCATGCACAAATGGTCATGAGTGTCATGATGGGCTATGAGAAGCTTTGGGTGATAGGGCATTAGTCTATTGAACTGTTGCATGCTTAGTGGAGGCCTTCAAACATGGACACATAGCAACTGTTTACCTGCCACGCAGTGGACATCCAGTGTCAGCTCACACTGAGGTGCAAGTGGCTGTTATTGATCACTGTTTAGCAAATGAAAGACTTTGGACAGCGATGGAATTAGCCACGCATACTGGTACTGGTATGTCTGCATCAACAGTGTTCCGCATTTCATGGAATGACTTGAAGATGTGCAAGATTTGAGCAAAGTGGAGCCACATGCTTTAACTGAGGTGCAAAAATGGTCTTGATACGAGACATGCGAACCTGAAGCAATTCCAACATGAAGGAAAAGAGATGTTGAATAGTATTATTGCAATTGTTGAAGCATCTGAACCGGAACTAAAAAGGGCAACCAAATGAATAGCAACATTATGGTTCACCAAAAAAACAACAACACAATTTTCGACAGAATCCAACACCCACAAACATCTCGCTTATTTTGGCTTATGACAGCCAAGGTATTCTCCTGTGTCATCCTGTTTGTGTCCCTGCCACGCACTACAGATCATTCCTGCTGCACACATGAGATGGGAGATCTCATTCCAAAACTGATGATGCTACTGCCACGGGAAGTGGTTTGCAAACACGGAGGGCATCCTAACAGTGCATTGACGAGAAGTGGTATGCATAGATGCATCACACACAGCTGATGGTATTCAGCACCTTCCTCATTGTTGGCAAAGATGAGTGGACACCTTAGGGGATTATTTTGAAGGTTGTTAGCTCATAAGAGTACAAGTATTATGCATACTGTTTTGTTTTGTAAATATGTAATACAAATAAAATAATGATCTCTAATTACACATCTTTCAATGTCCCTTGCCCATAGCACCATATCTGGGCCCCCAATTTAGTACCAGCTTTGCAAACATTTCAGACCTTCCAGACTTTCAATCTTATATCCTGATTTTTGTTTCCTGCAGCTTTAATGACTGATAAAAAATAGTTGCCATTATTTCTGAAATGACCCTTGTAGAATTGTAGACCAGTCTTATTTCACGTCCATAACTTTTCATAACATTTTCAGGTTTTCAAAGACCCATAAAATACAGTGGCTTTTTCCCTTCTGAGTCAGAGCTGGAGAAAGTTGTACACGTGAAAAAAATTGTTAATTTTCATAATTGTGTAAGTTTGTACTCACTATAAGATTAGTAAAGTTCTCCCTTTAAATGTTTTGCTTTTAAAACTAAGATAAAGAGGAAATGAATATGGAAAAAAGAATATGAAATAAATATTGCTAAAAGAAAGAAACACAACAACAATACCACAATATGTAGGACCAATTTAGAATGAAAGCCCTACCTTCGTCGTGTCTGTGGTACACCATAGTTTCCAGCTTGCAGAATTCCAAAAGTGCATTGATATCCCATTCGTATCAGACATCGCAGAGTTAATTTCAGTATAATACTTCGTTTGAAAGACACAAAATTCCTTACATTTTCCAAAATGAAGTATTTTGGACGATAATAATCACAGAATGAAAGATACGATACAATGAGAGAGTTCTGTAATGAAAATTGCTTTTAGATTGTAAATTCAGAAAATCAAATGCATCTACAAAACTGCAAACACCAGAAAAATTATAACATGTAAGAATTCATTTCAATTACCTTAAATTTTGAATATTCTCTAGAATTGAACCTGTTCATACCGCTGAATCCTTGACAAGGCGGTCCACCACACAACAAATCTACATCACCTTTCTTAGGTAATGTTTGACCTTTCTCATTAGTTTTTTCACCCTGAAAAACAAGTAAATAAAAAATAAATACTTAGGTATCTATGGGTACTCTTGGCTGTCCGGAAAGCACCACATCTTTAACAGTTGCAATTTTGGTTATATCGTAACATACAGGCATTAGTCATGATGGAAGATCGGAGAACTGTGAATTCTCAGTACAAGTAAACTGCCCTTTTATGTAATAATTTGAAATTCCTCCACAAGTTCCCTACACTGCAATTCAAAGAGATTTCACTTCTGCGAACTTGTTACTTATATTTATTTCATTATTAAATAGAAAATTTTATACATTAAAATGCTTTTTAAATTTTTATTTTCACTTCATCTGTCAGGGTGGCCACTCATTTTCTGGAACAAATTCCGTGACATTTCCCAGTTTTACAGAGCATTTGTTTTATTTTTCACTGTTAAGATTTGTAGAATTTCCACATTTTTTTAAAAATATTAAAGGAAGCCTGATACAGTCTGATAATTTGTCAGCTCTTTCATTTCATAGAGATGAAGTACACATTAAAAAACAATTACTCAACAAATAAAAATTGAGTCACTTATTTTAATAGAATAATATCTTGTTATATAACTGTGTTAAAATTTTTCGACTTCTAACAGTTTTTCTACAAATTCCCTAATTTTTCCAGAGCAATGAAATTCCCTGAATTTTTCCTACTTCCATGTTTTCCAGAAACTGATCACTCTGTCTGTTAAGGTCACTACATTGTAAATCACATTATGTAACATCATGGCGGCATTTCTGAGTTTTTGCACTAGCAAGTGGCACTTCTGGGGTGGTACTAGCAGCACTGTAATCTAATAGTACAGATTTTGTACTATTAGAATTTTACATATTTCCTGTATTTTCATTTTTTCAAATTATTGAATTATCTTATTCTTCATTCCCTACCTTTCTTGTGTACTTGTCATACATGCATTCTTACCCTCCCATTCACAGACAATACATTCTTCCTATATTTTCATCTTCATTATGGACAATTATAGAAGCATTTTGGTTTTAATACACAAAATTATTTATCTTGTGACAACCGTTTCCTAAAAAATATAATCTGAACTAATAAATTGTTCTTTAGTCAATGCTTAGACTGCAATATATTGATATTGTGAAAGGTCATAAGGAAACTAAAAATCATCTATTAAATCTTACGTTTTATAAGTAAAATGACAAGGAAGTGACAAATGAACTACACAAAAGGACTAATCAATCGTGATTATTGAGAAAATTATTAGAAGAGGCATAGGTAGGTGATAACTAGATCTCGGAATTTTAGGTACAAAATAGTGATGATTTATCAACTCTAATCTAAAATAGGTAACAAAATTATGAAATTAGGCACTACTACGCATGAAAAGTGACTTTTAGGCACTTGAAATAGGTTACAAAATGATTAAGCCAGGTATATAAAAAATCATTAGACATGAAAAGTTCTGTTTCTGGCATCTAAATCTGATCTAAAAAAGGATAGAATTATGCACTTTTTATTTTTCAGGAAAGTCAAGTATTTTTACAATTGTGAGAATGACTACAAGCATATTACTTTATTCACTTTCATTTTGTTCATTCTTTCACACATTTCATTCTTAACCTGTCAACAGCACAGCTGCATTGGGAATGGGTGCAATTGACTAAGAAGTGCATGCTGTGGAACGTGGAGCATGGAGTGTCGGAATTGGAAGGAAAGGACTGAATGTGTGAAACTTGTTAAATGTTTTAATGAAATTATTGCTACATGAGGGTATTTATTTTTTGTTGTTCGTACGGTTGTTGTATGTTGTGTTTTATATTAGTGCTGGGCAGAGGAGCAATAGTAAAAAGGTTAAGAAACATGAGTATTGCAATCAGATGGAGAGCAAGGTCATTCCATGTTCAAATTGTAATAATTTCAAGTGAGAGAATACCAAATTAATATCCTGGACAATTAATAACCTCAGTTCCTGTATGAGCAGGTTCTGTTGACCTATAAATATAATTTTTTTAAGATCTCTAGAATGCACATTTTCAAATAGATAATACTTTTAATTAAATGTTAATGAGATAAATTTACATGGTCAGACGGAAGAGCAGGCCTCATGGCCTGAGTCTCGCCATGTAAAATAAGGCAAATTCAATTCAATTCAATTCAATAAATGGACTAAGCAAAGGCTAGTAAAGTAAATTGTAATATTACCATTGTTGGAGTGTTTTTGGGTCTGTTCACTTCCACTTTTTAATATATGTTCAGTTTTGGCCCTTGTATTTTAGAACAGACTTCATTCAACTATTGGAGTTAAATCTTTTTAAATAATTCAACACCATATAAAATTTGTATTTGTTTAAGGTCACTACAATTTCGAGGGCTTTCTTTTCCTCATTATCATGCTAGAAAATTATTTGAAAATACAATGGGCAATTAGTTAAACAAAGAAATTACTAATAAAAACAGTTATTTGTACAAGACTCCACTTTCCATTAGTTGTGTATCCTACCCCCCCTCCCCAATGTCACTGTAGCGCACATGCCATGTCTGCATATGTTTTTTTTTTCATGTATTCACATGGGGGTGTTGAATCTCATTAAACGCAATATGGTTGACTACAATACCATGGTGCCTTGGCACCTATCAAATTTTCTAATTATTTAAAATAACTCATGACTGTTTTTAATGGTTTGAATTTAATTGCAAGGTAAGCTCCATATGATTATAGTAAGTGATCTTATGTAGTCTCCTATCTAGATCCTCTGTTGTTTGTAATGCGATCTTGTACAAACAACTGTTTTTATTAGTAATTTCATTGTGTACTCATTGTATTTTCAAATAATTTTCTAGGCTGATGATGAGGAAAAGAAAGTCCTCGAAACTGTAGCAAAATTTAAATGGTGTTAAATAACTTAGATACAATTTACCTCCAATAGTTGAATAAGGTCTGTTCTAAAATACAAGGGCCAAATCTGAACATACATATTACCAATTTGAAATAATGTCAATCAGTATCATAGGTTTCAAAATGAAATAAAAAGCACTAGCATGTATATTTTCAAAGGAAACACATTCAATGAAATGCTTACATTTAGAACTAGTTTCAGCAACATGTTGCAATCATCTGTAAACACAGTGCATTCTGGATTGTTCAACTTGAAAGCATTTGCTGCAGATTCTTCTTTCTCTATGGCCCAGCATGTTTCTGCTAAGCCAGCCTGATGTAAACCTTCTGAAAGACCTGGAGAAACAGTCCATGAATATAATCAAAGTTTTTCTCAGCATTTTTCAGATATGCTTGCAGGTATTGAAAACAGAGAATGATGAAATTAAAACATATAAATGACAAGAAAATATAATCAAATCAATAATATCTTAAAAGACAAAAGAAAAAATTGAACTAAGAGAACTCTAACTTCTGAACATAATTTGTTATTAAGTTCTAAATTTCCAAACAGCCCTTGTATCACACTTTCACTCACTGGGTAGAAATTATAAATGCATTTTAAGTTTTTCTCCTGCAATTAGGAAGCTATGGGTACTGACCTCCACAACCTGCAAAAACATCCAAAGTTTTCAGTTTCTTTGATATCGCAGGCCATTCTTCAGGGCCTAGGATGGTTTTCTTTTCTCCTAATTCAGACTTTTTTCCCTTTCCTTTTCCTTTTCCCTTACCCTGAACAATACAACAAAATTTAAATAATTATTTCACATTAATTGGCATCAAGACACAAAGTAACTGGCAAGACAAAAAAGTATAATGTAAGTTTATTAAAAAAATAAAAATAAGAACCACATTGTAAACAAGGGCATGTAATACATATGTGGGAGAAAAGAGGAATTATTTTTTATTTAATTATTTTATTTTATCAAAAACACCCTCAACCACAATGAGATGATTCATTTCATTCTTCCTCCCTGTGTAACTTTGTTATACTTTGCGCTTTAGAGAAGAGTTTATAATAATTAATTGTTAAATGCAGAAAAGCCTTTAGCATTTCCCATTGTTGTCATTTCTTCTCCTTCACATTTTTTGATTCCATTTATTTCTTCTTTTTCAAGTCTTGCATTTAGTGTTATTAATTACTAAATTAACTTCTCATTTATGTATCTATTTTTCAAGTAAATTCATAGCCTAAGTAAAAATACACTCTTTCAATTTTGCAGATAACACTTTAACTACTAACATCATTAGTTTGAATGTAATTGAGATAGTGGTTAAAAGAGTCAATAGTTTCCACTTCAAAACTATTTCCTGGAAGAGTGGACTATACGTATTGACAAGCATGTAGCATGTAGCATGATACGTACATTGATAGCATATAGTAGCATCATTGTCCAGTTTTGATTTTCACCTTCCTCAGATCCTAATACCTACGGATCTTGTAAACATGATGGTAATTTATGGTGTTCATTTAACGTGATTAGATACAGGATAGCTGGAGTTAGTCCCTCACTGTATCTTGTTGGCTCTTCCATCTTCTAAGACTGGTATTGGTGAACTTTCTCACAAACTCCCACTCAATTTCCATTTTAGGTGTGGGGCCACACTCATTTTAATTACTTGTTGGTAAGTTAAAGACTACTTATATCATGTTTACCTTCCTGTTATTAATTGTTTCTATTATCTCAAAAAGTCTCGTCTTGGTTCTGAGGTGAGTGATCTGTAGATGCTGCTGACAATGAAATCAACAGTCCTCAGAGTAATTCTAAATCACAACACTTTCATCTCCAGATCAGCCAAATTCCTTAATGGACAATTTTGGAGGGAAATCTTGGTCTTCATTCACTAATTACATCATGACCCATTTTTGTTTGTACACGATCTCTTCAGTAGACAGTGCAGCCTGCCAGTGTCATCTGTACAAAGAAGTTCAGAAAGTTTTCGTGTAACCAAGATTCTACAACAATCACAGTGTCCGGATTGAATTGTTATATTTCTAAAAGAAACCAATCATGTTTAGCCATTATAGTTGAGACATCTGTATACATAATGATGATATTTATGGCTGAATCTCTGCTTGCCGCTATCTTGATTTGTTTAATTAAATTAATTAACAATAATTAATTACTTATTACAAACAAAACAATATAATCAATAAAGCAGCAGAATCTTGCTCCACCTATTGTTGACAGTGAAACCAGTGAACAACTCTCTTCACTAACATGTCATTTCAGAAATTTTGCTGCTTTTGCTCTTCACTTCACAGATCTCTAGTTTTTAGTTCACTTCACAGATGTTTAGTTTTTCTTTTCTTCCTGCCCTTTCATCTCCTTCATTTAAAGTTCATGATAAACAGCATGAGCAGTTCTAGTACAATGAATCACACTTTTAGTTTTCATGACTTGTGTAACTGCTCCTGCTTTTATAACTCCATCCCAAACTTGTCTATGAGCAACTACAGATTTCTCCACCATATTTTCAATGAAACACTCCTTGTTGATGAAAAATCCCCTTTTGACATTACACTGACTCTGAGATAAAACAAGATTCATCAAAATAAATTATAGAAATTCATTAATCCTTCAAAATCCAAAATGATACTTTTCCAAAATATTCAGGTTGTTGTCTTTCGAGTTGCTGTCGAAAACGTCATTTATTCCAGGTTTAAAACATATTTTTTAAAGTCTCTTTCAATTTTGTCCTCACTAATTACTGCTATCCATCCATTGAAAAGTTTAAATGAAAATACTGTGCTTGTTCAAATATAAGATGAGGTTTTTACCTGAATATCTCATTTGAAAAATTAGGGGTTGTCTTATATTTACAGATTAAGCATAGTTGGCTAGAATTTATAATATTACATTGTCTTTCCATGTCAAGAAACTCATAAATATTGGTGTGCAAATAAGCTTCAGAGAGAATAAAAATATCACATGTTTCTGTAGTATGTAATTAGATTCGCAGATGTATTCTGGGCAACTATTGCGCATTTGTGGGGCAATTCAGGCTGATATTTTTTAATGGGCCCAAAAAGAGAGAATCAAATGAATAATATTGTATTGAGTGAAGTGTAATGTACCGAGCTCGCTCGTGGTACATAGCGAAGTCGCTAGCCTTTCACCACTCAGAACTGGGTTTGATTCCCGTCGAATCTCATGTGAAATTTGTTCCAACAAAACTTGCTTGGCTGCTTTACAAGGGCTAGTCCAACCCCTGTGTAGGGTCCTAAACCCTACCCCTATCCTTATTCCTTCCCAATTCTGGCTGCTGGGTAGTGTCGCAGGACTGGGCACGTACACGGAGATGCTACCTGCCTGTCCTCTTGACAAGTGACTGCGACCTGACGTGAAATGACTCAAAAAAGGTAATGGAGGATTACTCCCGCAAAATAATGGAGGATTTTATTTTGACTAAATTGCAAGAATTAGTTAAAAATAAAAAAAATTCTCAAGATGCCTCTTCAAAATTAGGGGGTCATCTTATATTTATGTAAATAGAGTACTATTTAAAATGACTTCTATTTTATGATGCTAAAAACTGTTTGCAACTCCCTGACATTGGATTTTGTAAATATTGATGTATTTAATACTACAACATATTCATCGTAATCTCTTTAACACATATTCAAAATTATTTATAAAAATGATGCTAAGAATTTCTAAACCACAGTTTGAGAAGAGAATTCATATGTACCGCAAGAGAGCAGCACAAACCGATACTTGTATAATAGATGTCTTCTGCAAGTCATCTCAAAGGAATACACACAATTAGGAAGTTTTGCAGAGTATGTCTAGCTACATTGAGAGGTTACAGAATGTTGGGTTTGTTTCCATTGAGTCAGAAAAAAAAACCAACAAAGAAACAACTAATCACTCCAAGCTCTTGCAGAAAATGTATTCAAAGTGAATTATTGATATGTTTCAATATATTCAAACACATCAAAAATTCTGATAACAAAAAAATGTAAAGATTGTTAATGTATAGGCTTTCACATCAAAAATTCTGGTAACAAAAAATGTAGATTGTTAATGTACAGGCTTTCTGCCAATCTCTTACCTTTCCTTGACTACCCAAAAGAGAAGCCTGAACAGGTGGTTCTCCAAATGACTGTTTCATACTGTTATAGGCTTGATTAAAGTAAAATCTGTTGGGGCCTCTCTTTGTCCATTCAATAATAGGTTCGTCAATATTCTCTCCATAGACCACATAACAGGTGCCCACCACATCAGGTAAGATAATGTCCACTTCTGTAGAATAAAATTCTTACGTTCAAATCCAAGTATTATAAAGAATTGAAAGAAAGAACTTCAAAACTTGTTCTGGACAAACCTTCATCTGACCAATACAGCATGTTCAGATCAGCCTGATATGACAATGATGCTCCTTTGTGTGTATCCTCAGGCCGATAAAATTTTTTCACTCTTAAATAAATATCATTTGGCATTGGAAACTCATGACCACCTTTCGCAACAACAGCTACAACATAGCCAACTGAAAATGGTTTAGGCGTTTCCTCATTAGATCCTTTAACTGGTCCATCAGATTTTCGATAATATTCTGGATACATATCTTCATCCTTAGCCTTCAACAATCAAGTCTACGTTAGATTTATTTCAACATATTCTTATGATGATGCACTTTTATTTAATACGCATGTTCTTTAGTCATACATACTAATTATTTGAAAAATTATAAAATTTCATTTCATTCAAACAAGTTTTCTATTTTACCTTCTCTTCTTTCCCTCTAGCATTTTTTAAGGCTACTGCTCCATGAGTAGATTTGAAAGAGAAAGCATTGGGCTGCAAGTACACAGATATACCTGGACAAAATTCTTTTCCCATATACTGCAATGAAGAATAGAGCACCTGCAAAATATCAATTTTTAATTGTCTGTGTGTAAAAGAATATTTCACTGTATACTGTAAACTAATTAACGAATTCCAGAGGACCAACATTTGGGAATATCGTTAATTAGAGTTCATTATAAAACAGCTATATAAAAATTATAATTAACACATAAGACATAATTGACCTACAACATTTATCACTTTACCTTCATTTTACAAACAACATTAATTATTTCTGAAAAAGAACTCCAATTTTAGCTCTTTTATATTTTCGCTGGCATTGTCAGAGATGATAATATAGAACCAAGATATTGAGTGCATGATCGACTTCCCTTGTGTTCAGACGTTTTTGAAGTGATGGCTCATGAAAAGGCTAGTGACCTTTACTTCCTTCAACTGGTCCATAAAAGGGCTAAGTTGTTGTGTTATAAAAGTTTCAAGTATACTCTAAAACAAATTTCTTGACATTTGACAGATTCTGAGCTGGGGGGAGAGGCACCATAATAAACCCAGGAGCTTCAATTTTTTGTGACATTCATAAACGACATAGTGCTAAAAAGAGGGGAGGGGAGGGATTTAAATCACTGTTACGTAAGGGTTGGAAAGCATCATTGCAGTGTTCCTTAATAGTAATATTTTTTATTTTTTTTATCATTCCACCTTTACTGAAATAATTCCTTTTATTCTGTCTTATACTGATAATGCATTAAAATATTTGAAAAATTAATTATAATGTATGAATATACTGAAAAGTTATGATGAATAAATTGTTTCAATAAATAAATATATATTTTCATCAGTAGTAAATTAATTGAATCACTTAGATTACAAAAGAAATATTTAAAACTGATATGTAGAATATTCTGGAATCCCATTAAATTAGCACTGGAGACAGCCTTTCATCCTCGATGACACATCCCTAGCTTTTTAAGAATTTTCTCGTGTATACATTCTTTCTTCCCTAAAAATTCTCCTCACTCTTTATTGTTATGTGTAACTAGCATCTCCAATTAATTTTTATTTTAATTATTATAAATTTTAAGAAAAATATTTTTTTAAATTAATCCAAATTGTTTATACTGTAATATCATTTCTTTTATTTACAAATGGAGGGATGATCCAAGTACTGCATAAACATTTAGAGGGTTCGAATTTTGCATTACGGGAGGGAGGGGGTATCCAAAATACTCCAAATTTCCATTACGTCATTGACAGATGACACCAATTGAGTTCACATAAATGTATATAGACTTTAATATTGCTTGAAATTTTATAAGAATGCAACGTCAAAGCAAAATAAAAAGAACTATTGAAAACAATATTTTGTATTAGCTATAGTAACAACGATAAAATCACACACAAGATAAGCACTTTCCTATCTAATAAATAGCCTATTTCAGTATTTATGATATAAACATACCTCATCATTAATTTGATCACTAATCCTCTCTCCTAGAATAGGCGTTTTAAACCTCCTAGCATTAACTTGTTTCCAGCAAGTACCACAAAACCTAAAATAAGACACAAATTTATGAGAAAGAACATAAATAAAAAATTGAGAACAAAACACTTAAATACATACTGTTCCTTCTTGTTTCCAGTTGCTTCTTTTGGATCTTCAAACCTGACAGTTCTGGGATCATACCTACAATTTAATAATTCAAGTTAAATGTTTTTTCATTTGCAATGAACATTATGTTACAAGAGACTGATCATACTACCATTTATGATAATAAAAAGATTTCCCATCATCAGGTAAATTTGAATCATCCTCAATTTTCTCCCCACCAGCTTTGTGCCAGTTCTCTGGAGTCTCTCGAAATCGTACACTGGCTTTGTGAGCAATACTTCCGACAGGAAAATTTTCACACACATCTACCAAAAACAATTCTTGAGGGTCAGCAGTTTCACCAAGAATTGAGTCTGTTGCACGGCTAAAAAAATTATCAGAAATAAAATTAATATTTTCTGGAGTGAGACAAGAGGAACACCATGTAACCCACTGCAAAGGTCATTAATTATAGTTTAATGAAAAGTTTCAAACCGAATGTAATACATACATTCTTTACATAGCACTACAAAAACTTATATGTGAAAGATGAATAACAGAAAATTCTACAAATTATTATCAAATATCTAATAACTTACCAAAACAACTGCCCATGAAAATTTTTATTACCCTTTTTATCTTCAAACATAAATTCAATGCGGGCAATATTAAATGGAGTTCCTGTTTCTGGAGGTTCTATCATGACATAGTCTCCTTCTCTGAATTCTGACCCATCAATATTAACAGATCTGAAAATAAATTTTTCACACAGAAATTTTTAATTTCTCACCTTGCTTTGTATGAAAAGGAAGTACTGTAATTGTGTGCCAGAAATCGGCAATTTTTTCACCAGAAAAACATGTATTGCTGGGAGCTGGTAAAGAAAAGGTGGATAAATCTTGTTTCCTATACGTAGTAAATTAAGCCACTAACACATTATACAGTCAGAATGATTGCACAATCATCTCGTCCGTCCGGGGTCAATACTAGTACCTAAACAATTTTCTCCAAGATTGATATTCCTCAGTCAATATGAACGAACCCTAGACTAAGTTCAAAAGGGACATTTTGATTTTTTGGGGACGCTATACGTATCCTCAATGTTTTCTATTTTTTTTTTTTTTCAAAAATGACTCCAAGAATTTTGAGTAAACTTAATCCTTGGATAGCATAAAGGGTGATTAAAAGAATAGCGCCGGTCTCATTTTGTTAAAATTACCTGAATTTTCTAAAATATTTTAAAGTTCCAAATTATTTCAGCTTCTTCTTCAAACTACAATACTGAAGATAAAGATTTATTTCCTTAATGAAATGTGTTGTTCAACAACTAATCTTGAAATAAGGTCATGTATCATTTTTCAAATATATGTGTAGTTTTGACGTGAATTTGCGTGAAATACAGACAATTTTTAAACTATTTTCTCAGCTCCAAATTTTCACATTTCAAAATCAGCTTCAAAATGTTTCTTTCTCGCAAACTGCTTATGTAGTGTAAGAAAATTCTGTAATGCTGCACGAATCTAGTGGTTTTACAAAAGCATGTACTTTCATGCATCAGTAACGAATATATACAATTATAAAATCACAAACTCCGTACATATTAACACATCTCAGTCATCACCTTGTTACCAATCATAACGCATTAGATGAGAAAATTTAATTCATTTCATCCTACTGTGGTCAGGGATAGGCAAAATCGACCCATCCTCTCATTGTTTTGCCAATAATTCAGCAACTTTCAGATTTTTTTTTTAAAAACTTTTTGCACCATACTATTGTTGTTTTTTTTTGGCAAAATTTGAAATGTTTAAATTGAATATAACATTAAGGCAGACATTTTGAATAAGATGTAAGGTAAGACAGTTCATTTTTAATTTCAGTTACTTAAAAAAAAATTAATTTTATGTTCCAATGAAATAAATGTTTTGATTTTTCATCTCTCAATCAAAATTAATAAATTTGAAAAGGAACTACTTCTCAAAACAGCCAACTTTTTTAATTCCAAAAAAAACTAGTAGACTGGTTATAGTGAACTCGGATATAGTGAACCCTAGGTTATAGTGAACTTAAGTCATTGGTCCCCTTTCGCTTACATTATATTTAAGCATAAGATTCGGTTATAGTGAACCTGAACCTCGGCTATAGTGAACGTAAAAAATCCAACATCCTGGAAATTAATTCCCTTCTGGAAAAGAATAGTGCCACAAATTCCAACACTACGCAGCTTGAAAACAATATCATTGGACAAAGGTTATAATTGAAGATGTCTCCCCTGAGGTGAAGGTAGTGGACCTGGAATGGGCACCTTACGTCAATCAGATTTACTGTGGAAACAAAGGTCATGTCCTGCATGGGCTACAACTGGCATTGGCGACACGCAATTGCTTGCTTCAATTTCAATTTTGGTGGATCTTTGAAGGTCATATAAAAATATTGAAATTTTCAGTTTGTCTGTTAATGTATTTTGCTGTCTCTCTATGTTAATAAAATCAATCGTTATGGAGAAATTCTATTTAATTTTGACATCATCGAATCTAGTGAACCAAAAATGTTAGTCCCCAGAAGTTCACTATAACCGAAGTCAACCGCTGAAATGTGATGCTTGTGGCACAGAGTGAAGTCACTCGCCTTACACCAAGGAGGTCCAGGTTTGATTCCCGGACTAGCTCATGTGAAATTTGTTTCAACAAAACAAGTTTGCCTACTTCACAGAGACTAGTTCAACCCCAGTGAAGCATCCTAAACCTTACCCCTATCCTAATTCCTTCCAATTTTTGGCTGTTGGGTAGTAATGCAAGAGCATGTGGAAAGAGACGCAGAGATGCTACTGGGTGGACCCTTGACAACTGAATGTGATAAGACTAAACAGTAAACAATTATAATGAATGTTAATGGAGGATTACTCCTTAGTGCACTGAATGCTCTTCTAGAGGCTTGGAGACGTGCTGCATGAATGTTATGCAACAATCTTTTTTAAAATGTATAATTCCCACATGTATATATATGTTTAGTGAAATCAAAGCCTGTAAACTTCAAAATAGCATACTTATTTATTTCCCAATTTTGGAAGAGTGAATAAAAATAAACAATGCAATGGAAGTAATAAATAATGGAATTAATTTTTTTCCAACCTGTAATTTTTGTTGAACTTTCTGAATTTCCAAAAATTGCAAAATACAAGGAACCAAATAATGTGAGGAAGTATGTGCTGCTGTAGCTCCAATAGTTTTAATTGTGTTTGACTGAAATAATTCCCACATTTATAAACAAAACTTGAGTGTTACATACGTATAATATTTCTTTGCAGCATCTGATGTAGAAGAACCAATCCAAGATATTTTATCTTTTCCAACACGCATTCGAAATTTCTTGAAAATGGAAAAGACCTTCTGTTCCTCTATGTCATTATTTGCAGGAACATTAGTTTCATCATCCAAATCATCATCCTCAGCTTCTGCAATTGCCATATTTGGACATCTGTAAATAAACAGTTATTACAAATAATATCCAGACACCATAAGAAATATATTTTATGTCAATCATAATAACTGAAAAAAAATATGTTGCTTAACCCTTTGCGCTCCTACGTCAAGTGGGACTCAAAAATAAAAATTATGTTTTCCATTCTGATGTCAAGCTCCATTCGCTAACATTGCTTCAAGGCCGTCAGAAGACCTTTACAATATGGTGATTACAATTTGGTGGTGGTGGAATTTACATGGTACAATTTGGTGGTGGTGGAATTTACACGGTACAATTTGGTGGTGGTGGATTGATGCATATTTCAGTTTAAATCTAATAGTAAAAAACAATATTTTGGGGACTTTTACAGGGTTGATCTTCCTCCCCAGTCACATGAGGAATCCAAGTGTTCTGTTAACTTTTAGGACAAGATCCTCACTATGCAGTCTAAGTGACAATTATCTAAAAAAATAACCCCCAAATCCTTCACTACATGTAGATTCGAATCCTCTATTGAAAGTGTATTTTATTAGACCTACTATAAAACAATACTTTACATTTACTAGGATTAGGAACTAGCTTTAGGTCAGCATACTTTTTATAAAAATTAGTGAAGTTGCTTTGACACAATCATTAATATAAGAAATAGGTAAATATAGTTTAAAACCATCAGCATACGTCAGAATGAAAGAGAACAGACCATTATTGATATCATTCACCACAATTCCACACAGAAATGGCCTCGATTCAAACCCAGCAGAACTCCCAATAAGGGAGAAAAAGATTCAGAATAATACCCTGCATAATGTATTTATTTCATAGGCAATCATCCAAATAATGTACTGTAATTTTGCAAAAACGAAGGATCGAATAAGTCTCAAACAGTGATCAACAGTATTAAGTTTACTCAATCCCTGTATCGAAACACTATGCGTGGTCAACAGGGTCAAAATCTTCGTAAAGTCTGAGTAAATTTCATCAACCTCGTGGAACATGGCTTGCTCGTGGCACACAGCGAAGTCGCTAGCCTTTCACCACTGAGGTCCGGGTTCGATTCCTGTCAAATCTCATGTGAAATTTGTTCCAACAAAACGAGTTTGGCAGCTTTACAAGGGCTAGTCCAACCCCTATCCTTAGTCCTTCCCAATTCTGGCCGCTGGGTAGTGACACAGGAGCGCGTAGCAGGAAGTGCATACACGGAGATGCTACCTGGCAGTCCTCTTGACAACTGACTGTGACATGACATGACATGACATAAGAAAAAGTTAATTGAGGATTACTCCCCAGGGCACAAATTTAACGAAGGATTACTCCCCAGCACAAAGTGCTCAATGCCCCTTAAGGGGCTCGAAGACGCGTTACGTCAAATAGTAGACGACAAATTTAAAAAACAACCTGCTCACATTCACCAAGGTAACTTATAATTGATTAAGGAAATATCTTAAGAATAGTAACCAAAGATCTACCAGGATGGATATCCATAATGAATATCAGTGGCTTAAAAGCTGAGTATAAAAATCATATACTGTATTTACCAGAATATAAGAGTTTTATTCCTAAAAATCTTGGGCAAAAAATGTGGGGTCATCTTATATTCGCAGATTAAGCCTAGCAGAATATGTTTTAAGGTTTTACATTGCCATTCCATGTCCCAAAACTTGTAAATGTTGATGTATCAATAAGCTGCGAACATGGTAAATATTTCATGAGTCTATAATTTGTAATTTGCAATCGTATTACCAAGAACCAATGTGAATTTGCATGGCAGTTCAGAACAACATTTTTGAACAGGCTGGTTAATTGATAATTTGTTACAGACCAGTAAAGAGAGACGACACAGTAACACAATCCAGGTACCATGAAACCGAGCAAAATCTCGGTTCGAATTCCAGAGTGTGAATCTACTTTTCGCAAGAGGCGGAAATGAAAATAATCACATTGATAGACGTATGCAGCCAACCACGGAAAAAGGATGATAAAATATATATCTTCTTGGCCAAAATTGCCCAATCTTGGAAACTTGCTGTCTCCCTTATTACCGTTCACAGTTTTTTTTTTTAACTTAAAACAAACTAATTGTAAAAATCTAATTTCAATAGGTTATAGCTTTGCTTCAAATATAAATTAAATGATAGAGAACATATTCAATAATAAGACCTAAGATTTTCCAGTGTGCACATGCAACACATGTGGTAGTAAACAAATATTTTGTTGAAATTCCTCACATTACATGATGGGATTTTTCAGAAAGTTGTAAGGCTCACTACTAAAAACCATTGAATTCAAAAACTCACGACTGTTTTCCCAGTGACCTCGCAACGCTTCTGTTTCTATTCGCATTGGTTTTGAGTGTGGTGTCTGTGAGTGCGGAGAGCAAAAGCTAGGTTTATATGCATGTGATCTGCCACATATTTTTGGTGTGCAGGATTATATTTATTTGGCAACTGCAATAATACAGTTAATTTTTCAATATGTATTATTAAACTTCTCAAGAGCCACAAGTATGATCCTACTGAGCCGCAGGTTGCCAACCCCTGCGTTACACAAAGGAGTAGAGACGTACGAGTTCACAGATCACAACTCTAATACATAAACAGTAAAACCATGCTACATTCAAGTTTATTGTTTTATATAATGTGAAAGAACTTTTAAAGAAATAGAGTTCATCAACAATGCAGGACAGATCTGAAGGCACAGAAGGTAATGTTCTTCAGTGGCATCTGATGAAAGACTAAGAACAATGCAAATTCACCGAAACCTTACAGAGGGGCATAAAAAGTCAAAAGATGTCACAGCATGGTAGAAGGACTACAAAGAAATAAACCTTGATACATTTGAAGATGATGAGGGTTGTGTCAAACATGATTATTTTTTAAGGAACAAAAAAATGATAGTTCAGCAATGTTTTTAAATTCTAATCAACTGGCAATTTTCTAGCCAATAAGGCAATTTGCAATTTTATTTTGACAAATAGTAAAAGTAAGTTGAAAATTTAAAAAATTCTCAGAAGGCCTCTTCAAAATTAGGGGGTTATCTTACAGTCACATTCGACATATTTGGGTAAATACGGTAAATGATTTTCAAGTGTTTTAGAAGTTACACAGTGATGATATAGATCTATAATTTGCAATCCTATGATCACTCATCTTAAAAAAGGCATATTTTTGCAGATTTCCATTTATTTGGATACAAACGCCTTTAACAGATCTTTAGAGATGAGAAATAACAGTAGCATGAGTGCCCTCGAACAGAATCTCAAAAGTATTGAAGGAAGATAATCAGGTCCCGCTGTCAATTTATTAGGTATTTTCTGCAATTTTTGCAAAACATACTTAATATCAACATCCACAGCTTTCCTCACACGTATCTTGAGCGAAGTTGTCAGTTCACAAAAAAGGCAAAGCAAATTATAAGTAGAAATAAACGTTTTTGGATACCAGCATTAAAACAATCTTTTCTGTTGCAAGAAGTCAATCGTTAAAAGGGCATTTTACAGCACAAATAATGAAGTATTAGCATTTTAAATCACAAATGATTGCGTCATCACATATTCAGCCAATCGTAGAGAGATATCAGTAAACGGAAAAGCCAACATTTTTTTTTTGCACAATGTCAAATACCCAAGACACAAGAAAAATGTTTCACAAAATTGAATTGCTTATAAATTTAAAGTGCTGTTATACAAAAAAATAGCATACATAACTTGTTTATAATGTCACTATAATGTTATTCAACAAGCACACAATAATTCTACATTTTTGGCATATCTCATGGTTATAGCCCGAAACTTCCAAGGATCTTTAACAACAGACTGTTCTATTTCATTATTGTACATTTTGAAATGACCACTACTAAACTTATTTAAATTCTTTAACAAGGTTTCTGACAACAATATTACATTTTTTATTTACAAAGTCGCTGCGGGAAAGCCTTATACCCAGTATTTGGAAAGTTACTTTTATTACATTGATATTTAAATCAGAGAATTGCACTATGATAAAAAAAATTATAAACCTATATCCGTTTAAGTAATATCCCTAAACTACTTTAATCTATTGTAACCAAAAATTCCTGAATCCTATATTGATGGATCAGCAACACGGTTTTAGACATGAGCGTTCTACGACCGCTAACTTATTATCTTTTCAGCACTTCCTTCTTGAAAAATTAAATTTAAAAAAATCAAATAGACATTATTTATGCTGATTTCACCAAAGCTTTCGATAGGTTAACCATGATATTTTATTAGTCAAATTAAATAAAATAGGTATTCACAGATCTTTATTAAATTGTATGTCTAATTATTTGAATAACAGAATTCAATGTGTGAAATATACATCTTATACAGGATGGGGCGGAATGGACTCCCTGATTTGAAGGATGAATTGTGAAAGAACAAATAAAGATAATCTCAAAACGTTTTTATTTCCCGAAACTACATTCAATGCCATTTTATTCTCATTTGGTTGTGAAAATTAGTTCATCCAAGTGACGACCTTGGCAAGCGATGCACATGTTGAGATGTTCAAAAAATTTTCTGAAAACTCTTCTCAGCATATCTTCTGATATTCCAGCGATAACATCTGTAATTACCTCCTTAAGGGCTTTCAAGGTCCTTGGTCGAACTTTGTAAACCTCAGCTTTGAGATAACCCCAAAGAAAAAAATCGCATGGGCTCAAATCGGGGAGCGAGGGGGCCATGGAACATCACCGCGTAAGGAGATCAGGCGGCCGGGAAACAGACGTTGCAGGATTTGCTGTGAACGAAGGGTGGTATGAGCCGTAGCACCGTCCTGTTGAAACCAAAAGGCTTGAGTGTCATATTGCTGACCATACTCTTCCAATTTAGGTTGAAAAAAGTTCTCTAGCGTGTCACAATAATGCTCAGAGGTAACTGTAACAGTTAGACATTGAGATTCAAAAAAGTAAGGCCCAATTATGCCTATGGAGGACAAGGCGCACCAAACTGTCACTTTGGGGCTATGAAGAGGTCTTTGGTGGAGTTCACGAGGATTTTCAGTCGCCCAGTAACGAAAATTTTGCTTATTTACTGTGCCGGAGAGGTGAAAATGCGCTTCATCGCTGGACCACAGAATAGCGTCAGGTTGCGCAGAGGTTAAAAATTGCATTACAAGCATCTGTACGTTTCATCCAGTCTTGTGGAGTCAATTCTTGAACGACCATCATCTTGTAGGGGTGTAAATGAAGGTCAGTGTGTAAAATTCGCCTTACCGTTCTGGATGATATTCCAAGGGCAGCAGCATGTTTCCGCGCAGAGTGCGATGGAGACTGTTCAATAGACGCTCTCACTGCCACGATGTTTTCAGGTGTCCTCACACTTTTAGGTAGCCCAGCTGGTTTTTTAGGAAGTGCAGATCCTTTCGCCCGTACACTATTAATCCATTTCCTAATGGTTTTAGCATCAGGAACCTTATCATGACGAGCCAAACCAAACCGCCTACGAAAAGCCCTCTGTGTCGCCACCACACTATCATTGTTTTTAAAGAACGTTTCAACAAAAAAGCCTCTATGCTCACCAGACCACTGCACGGCGACTACTGAAATGAAAATGGCATTGTTTCCCCGACCTAATGCAACTATCCCCACTCCGCTAACCCACCTGCACACTCTACAGTGAGTGTTTGAAAGTAGGGAGTCCATTCTGCCCCAGCCTGTACATATATCAAGAATACTGACTGTTACTTCCAGTGTCCCTCAAGGGTCCAATTTTGTTCCGCCCTAATTTCTTGTGTATATAAACGACATAGCATCATGATTAACTTGTAGTGATTTTCTTTTATTTGTGGATGATTTGCAACTTTACAGATCAATATCTGACATTGATGATTGTAACTTACTGCAAGAAGATTTAAATCACTTGTACTAGTGGTATACAGAAAATAAATTATCCCTGAATGTATCAAAATGTAGAGTCATGAGTTTTTCTGGAGCAAAATCACCAATAGTATTCTCTTATAATATTGATAATCATATCTTAGAATCTGTTGCAAAATGTATCACCTTTGATCAAAAACTGAAATTTAATTTTCATATTGACCATAGCAAATAAGGCTTTTCATGTGCTTTTAGTTTTTTAAAACGTAATATGACAGATTTCTCTAATCCCAAATAATTAAAAATTTTATATACCTACAATAACTACATACAACAACAACAGCAACAGCAACAGCAACAACAACAACAACAACAACAACAACAACAACAACAACAACAACAACAACAACAACAACAACAACAACAACAACAGCAACAGCAACAGCAACAGCAACAGCAACAGCAACAGCAACAGCAACAGCAACAGCAACAGCAACAGCAACAGCAACAGCAACAGCAACAGCAACAGCAACAACAACAACAACAACAACAACAACAACAATAATACCTGAGACCAATCCAGGGGGAGGGGGAGCATGAGGGCCATGCCCCCCCTCCAGGCTTAGAGTTTCATATGTCACCTTCCTTTATTTGGCAAAAACTGATTTAAATATTTATGTTAGAATTATGTAATTATTTAAAAAATAATATACAATACAACAACAAATATGTTTATTATTTACCAAAAATCTATGGTCAGACCCATGACTGGACTAAACCATAATGACTAGACCCCTCCTGATCACAAAATTCTACTGATAATGGAGGATGATAGCTGTCAACAATAAAAATTGGTTTAGTTTCTTCAGAAACCTTCATGACAAATTTCCAAAAATAAGATCCAATTGTTTGCCATAATTGTTTTTAATATTGTCAACTGTTCATGATCATAATAATTTATCAAGTTCATAAGGCAGAGAATTTTAAGATTCATCAAAGAATTATGCTTTTCATATGATGAAATGGCCAGGATGCTAAATTAGAGAAGGTGGATGTCACGATCGCAAAGCATGAGGATACACCTAACTCAGGTGCATCATTTGTTGTTTCTAAAGACTATGTTCTTGAGAACCTCTTGGTTAGATACCTTAGGGCTAAGAACGTCATAATTTATTATCTCGAAACAGACACCATAGGAAGGAATGACTGAGTTAATCAATGGCATTTTTTAGCTCCATCTGATTTCTTTAAGGTTGAGGCTGCCAAGCATTTTAGTAGGAGGCCATTTTCGGGTTCGTGATGGGTCCATTATGCCCTTGAAGGTCACTTTCGGGTGCAGAGATGAAGCTTTATTTGTTCTGAGGAATAAATCTAGAGAGGGTGCCCTTGGAAATAAAATAAAAGATGATCTTCCTAGGAAGCAACAAATACACTATAATGCTTTAATCAACGAGCTAAAAACCTGGCACGTTAATGACGAAAAGAATATTGCAATGAAATTCTTCGGTGGAGCGCCCAAAATAGTTTCACAAGAGAAAAAAGTAATTAAGGGATATACCAGTGTTTGTAGGAATTTTCGTAAGTTAGTAAAAATTATACAATTTTCAAAAGCTCACATTACTATTGCCCTGTAGAAATAAACCAATTAATTAAATCTTCTTGTGCTCACCTGCGCTTCACACAAGCCTGTTTTGCACGGCCTGTACCTCCAAATTTAATCATATCTGAACAAGCCACACAAGTTCCACAATCAGGATGTTGACATGCTTCACATACCCCACACCTTTGCCGGCGGGGCCCCTACAAAAATTAAACATTAAAAGGTAACAGAAAAATAAACCATTAATTTCACATACATGCTTTTAATTACAGCTATATCAAATGGCAATTTAGAAAGAATTTTAACTATTTTTTTAATGATCTGTGATTGTTGAAGGCATAAATTATTGAAACAAATAGTTATAACACAAAATAGTCCATACTTTGTTGTCTGACTCTACATCAAGTTGCCCAGCAAAATATGATTCAAAATTCTGCTGAACAAGGTCTGTTGTCGTGGCTTTAGTCCATGCAGGTTTACTAATTTTGAAATCTTTTCTTTCAGCACGTCGCATAGCTAACCTGCAAATGAAAAGAAATGTTAATAACATGAAAATAATTGTCCTTCTCCCTCAAAGACGCAAGAGTTACAGTGAATCAATTTTACATATGGTATGAGAATTAAAACACATGTGCAACCCCACAACTTGCACCGTTCAGATATTACCTTTTTCCAATTGTAACACCGGACAACTTTACAAGAGCTCTCATACATGGAGAAGTAATCAATAAATCTTCATGAGCCAATGCAGAAGAATCAAAACTTAAAACTTGATCACACACAAACTGGGCATGGCGCAGAAGAGTATCCTCAGATAAACTAGTAATCCCTTTTGGAGGAACAGCTGTCTGAAAAGCAAAATCTGGATTTCAGTAACAAAAACGTACTTGAACATTCCTGTTGGTAAGGTGAACATGCTGTACTTAACCAGATTAATTTACCTGTAATTTATTTAACAGATCTTCATATGAAGGATTTATTTCATGCACCAGAAACTCTATAACAAGTTTACTAAGAAATATCTTTTCTATCACAGCTTCCATAAAAGGGGCATATTCTTCACTGGGTTCCATCAAGTAATATTCTCCATAGGCAGTAGAAAATCCAACAAGAGCATGCTCCCCTCCATCAAACCCAGATACCCACCATTCATTGATAGGTCCCAAATCTTTTGTTGGAATGCCACCTTTAATATAAAAAATGAATTAAAATTCTTTAGAAATTTTAATACATTATATTAATAATTTTTAAAATGCTTATCAAGCTGATTATGAAAACTTCATAGACATCATTCTGGTCTTGCAGCTTAGGGATTCTTTGAAGATAATAGAAGCAAACTGCAATTTAATGGGAGTTAGGAAAAAGTAAGAAAACAGTAAACAGATACAAAAGATATGAAACGTTTAGGGTAAAATTAAGATTCTAGACTTTTATGATGGTCCCTTTAGATTGCAAGTTTATTCAAGAACAGACAACAGCAACAATTCATTTGCACACTACATGGTATGAAAAATAATTGTAAACAAGTATTTTCTATGAAATATGGTATCACATTACATTTTCTCAGGAAATTTAAATTTCATCATTTTTTTACACCCAATCATCCTGTAACTCAAAAGGTTTCCATGTTGGTTATTACATCTCACCCTCGAACCCTTTAATTAGTAACAAGCACAGGCACTTAGAACATCTAATTAAATACAAACCTTCTATATCAGAGGATTCTTCATATATTGCTTTCATGTAACCAGAAAAGTACAAAAAAACATTTTGTTCTATAAGACCATTGTCAAATGGGCATAGATGGCCTTCCTTATCATAAATGCTATAAAAATAAAAAAATAAAACAAATATATATATAGAAATAATATAGAAAACTTAATTCAAATAAAATGAAACCACTGAACTCTTAAGATATAATTAACTGATTACGTATAATTTACACACAAGATACATGAAGTGTAAAATATAATTGATTACATTTTTAAACACATTTTCCACAAAATATTTAAAATACTTGACCAAGTTTCAAAAGCAACGGTTGGTGCCATAAAATTAAAATTCTCCCACCCTCTAAGAAAACTTCCCCAGATAATTCTTAATTAAATTACCTAAAGTGAGTTAACTTGTTTTGTGGTCTTTCATCGCCCTCTTCTAGGTTTTGTTCATCTCCAGTAAATAATGATAGTCGTGGGTCCGTAAGTGCTACAAACTCTTCAAGTGCTCCATCAGGATGGCCAGGATAAAGTTTTAAATCAGGGTCATCCAGAAGTTGACGACATATTTGACATCTCTGAGGCACAACTTTCTGCTTCTTGATTCCAGTTTTCAGTTGTCTAAAAAAATGTTTTAAAAATAATTTACTACATAAAAATCGACATTTAAATAACCACTCATGACTGACACATAAACCAACCAAATGCAGACCTCTAAAGAAGTCTTTTAAGTCTTGTGAGTGGCTGTTACTGAGCAAATGCCTTAAATGTCTTACAAGTGCCAATCACATATGCAATCTCATAGGGCAAAATGAAAATTTTTAAAAGGTGAACAATCCCTGAAATGTTTCCATCAACAGCTACAAGTCATAATTCTACAATGAAATATATTATATTATATTATATGGAAAGAAGAAATGGTCTAGGATTGAGTGATTAGAAAGAGAAACTTTCTCTTGCAAAAAATTTCATTAATCTTCCTAACACCATTAGGGGTCTAACTGGAGCCCATTTTCTATTTTTTAACATGTATTGTCCAAATAATATTTCTGTCTACTTCACAGCTGGTGATGGGGTAGAGCTGTTGCCACATACTCGGGTGGCAGACACGACACAGAAACAAATTGCAATGAGAGCACACAAGAGGCATAGCCAAACAAGTAATGGTGTCAAATGTTGCTCTTCAATATTCAGTTACTTTATGCTGTTTTTTCCTGAAAACACATTGGCAATTCTGCAGTGACATTTGAAGCCACTGATTGAATAACAGAACCCCCTCACCCCTGTTAGCCACTAGCTGTCAAGAAGACAGAAATATTAATCAGACAATATAATGAGAAAACATGATTCAATTTTTTAATGAGTCAAAAAATCTGTATTAAGAAACATTTGAATTAAAGAGAAGTTTCAATTTAAAAAAAATAATTTGTTTGTTTGGTGTCCTGCCCCAAAATCCTTTAACATTTGGTGTAACAGGAGTACTCTTCAAAGATAATAGCGATTTTAAAATATCTTCGTTATTATATGCATCGTTTTTACTACACATTTCACAAATTCAGTTTGCTTCTATTGTAGTTCTTGTTGCTTTACGTTTGACATTATACTAACACCTATTTCCAATGCTGAATACAATAGTGCTAGTTAGTAACAAAAATATTAGAAAGTGCTGAAAAAACTTGATCCTAATAATATGGATTATATACAAAATACTAGACTAATAAAGTTGGACATAATTGTAAACAAAATGAATATCAAGTGCATTTATAAAACATAAATTTAATTTCCAGGACTCTTAAAAATAATACAAAAGCTGCAAGCTGTTTTCTTGACCAAATATTAGGTCTTCCTCTATCTTAAACACATTTTGTGGCCAGACAAGGAAAAAAGTTACATTTTCTTCAAAGCACACACCCATGTCTCGCAGAATATTTTGGCATTAGGAAGGTTAAATCAATTAAATACCATATAAAATTCAAATTTAAGTGGGATAGCAAAACAAAAACATCAACAGTAATTTGCTAACACACTATGTGCTCACAAACTAAAAAAGGTACCAAAAAACTCACGTTTTATCATCATCACTACCTTCTCTTTCGATCTTCTTGTCATTAGATTGTCTTGGTTTTATGTTATCTTCATTATCATAACTTTCAATTTTTATTTTTTTTGTAACATGGTTACAATTTTCATTTTCATCAATTCCAGAGGATGTAGCCTCTTTATCATTATCATCTTGAGATTTTCTTTTGGGATTTTCAAACAATGAAACAAGATCTGTTTGCCTTTTCTTGGAAGCACCTATTGAAATATGTTAAAACTATTAAAATTAAATTTTGTTGTAATAATATACTAATCTCAGAAACTTACCCAAATTAGATCTAAACTTTTTGATAGCAGATTTCCGTCCTGAACCAGATACACTATGGCCAGAAGACCCTGGTTCAGCATGGTGAGCATCATTACCATTGTTATTGTTGGTATTACATTTACTGGGGGATCTCTGATCTTCACTAATTTCCCCTTGATCTTTTTTTTGTTTAGGAGTTGTGATATTACTCTCAGAGAATGTTACTAGAGAGCCATTTCCATTTCCTTTCACACATTTTTCTTCTTCAGTGTCATTTATTCCTTTACCTTTCACAGAAATCTTCCCAGTGATGTTACTCGACTTCAATGTAGCTATTAATTGTTCACAGTAATCACTCTGCAAGTATTTACAACAACCGTTTCAATATTTATTATGAACCTTGTAGACATGTGCAATAAGAATTTAAAACCTACCTCAGATAAATCGAAGTTGGCAAACTTAATTTGTAAAGCATGCACTTTTTCAGCAACTGCTAAGGAAACATGAGGCTCAACCAGCTTCCAGGTTTTTTTACAATAACCCTTTTTTGTAAGATCACCTTCCTTAAAATCATTTTCTAATTCTTGAAGCCTGCAGAGGCAATACAACAGAAAAATTAGAAACAATTGCCACAAATTTAATACATATGACTTTTACTTTTTAATAATTATTTTCTTCAATCAACAGGTTAGGATAAATAGCATGAACATTCTGGCCACAAAGCGTTACTAATAAGAAATTACAAATAATAAAAACAAAACACTAATTGTGAATGATAAATATTAAGAAAAAATACAAACATTTATTTTCTACTTGCTTAATCGACTAAATAGGTAATAGTTGAAAGAAAACGTACTGCTTTTTGAAAACATACACAACAGCCCAATTTTCATACACCCAGGCTATTTTCCAATTGCCCTATTTTGATATTAAAAAAGTGATTTTTTTTACTCTAAAACAGAGTATTGACATCTTCTTGGTCTATAACTGATTACCTTTCTATAACTTCAGCAGGAAATGATTCTGTACACAAAATAGACGGCATCGTAGTCAGGCCAATTACAAACAAATTGTTCTTTTCAAAAATGTCAGTAACGTGCCTGCAGGAGAAAATAAATTTCAGATATCCTGATCACAAGCAAAAAATATAGTTTCCCAACAAAACAAAACGCCGATGATGGAACAATAGAAATCCACAAACTACTTCAACAACCCAGCTCACCAGATTCTGAGCGAGGCGCGAAAAGCTGAGTTCCCGCGCAAAGCGATCACCACTCTATACTCCGTTTAAAATGTTCGATGAAAAAACATCTCATCAGCTGGAATGAATTATCCAATCGAAAACTTCAATATAAAAAACTAAGTAAGAACAAAACTTCTGGTTGGGTAATTGCATCTCCCGTAATTCTGTCAAATTGTCTTACGTTTTAATCTGACATAACAACAGGTGGCGGTGAACACGGGTGTATATTATAGTGCAAGCGCAGAAACACCTTGTTTCCACCGAGGGAGGATTAAAAATATTCTAAACTCGTCGGTATTAAAAAAAAATACCGATGCCAATTTATTGCGAACATTTCGTCTTGAGGATTCTTTCGGAGCTGCATATATCCACGCTCCATGTATCCACATTTTGGAAATACGAGTATACAAAAATCATGAATGACTCATTTCAGATAAAAAAAAAAACACACAGTGTTCCTCATATTATTGGCAATAAATAATTCCTTAATCGCAAGAAGGAAGTTTGTTTCTATTATTCCTTAACCGTTTTAGCCTCAGAAGTATAGGATCCCTTAGAAAATGTGTGTGTAATTTTGGTATTGTTTTCTTTTTATAAATTTTCGATTTTGGCGCAGTCTATATAACACAGAGCACTCATTTGTCTATGCTATATAACATCCATAACATCGCAACTTCACGCACATCTCTAGCTATCCAGAGATGATAGTTTGTACACGCCATAGGGGGCAGCACTATCGAACTTCAAGGTATGCGCACTGCGCACTGCGCATTGCGCAGATGCACTAAACTGATGCGAAACTTGAATTGCGCATGAGCAGAAGATCGATAGTGCTTACGTTTGAAACTCTCTAGTTTGTGCACTCTCGAACGTTAAAGCACTATCGAACTTCTGCGCACGCGCAGTTCACGTTTCGCATCACTTTTTTTGCATCTGCGCATGCGCAGATCGTTGGCGCATCCGCAATGGCGCGCACAAATTCTCTATTATATTCTCTGATGCCTGCCAGAGACACGGTTAGAAAAATCGCACTAGTCGTCCACACACTAGAAATGGGTCATTCGATGTATCGAAATGCCTTTACATGCCACAAGCCGTCTTGAGGCCTCATTCACAATGCAAACTTAAACGTAACCGTAACGTAGCCGCAAAACCTAGAAATGGGTTATAAAGCGAGGTCATTCACAATGCCTTGACCTAAACGTAGACGTGAGACGTAAACTTAAAGAGCTCCAAGCTTCTACGTTTAAGTTTACGTCGAAATTCTACCGAAGACCAATCAGAGAGCAGCATGAAAAAAACAAATGCCCAACAAAATCCGCGAGAAGAAAGGTCGACTCCAGATTGATCTTCTTTATGCGCGTGTATTGGTGTGTATAGTCGAAAGGTAGAGCAGAGAAGTTTGTGGAGTTTTGGTACGAGTTGCGAAGTGTTGGTTCGAAATGACAAAATCTGCACGTGGCGTTAAATATATTTGCGGTACACAATTTAAAGCAAGAAGGAAGATTGGTCTACCCTACGTGGCAACATCGAGCTATAACGCTGTTATTGCAATAACGAGAAAAATGGTCATGACCTAACGATAAATCGTAATAATTGAAGAAAGTTGATAACTTTGGCATGCATAATAAATTATAATTCATAGTTTAAAAGAAAGATGATTCTCATTTGCCATTACATGCAATTCTTGAGTTGACATTTCAGAATTATTTTCAGATTCCTCGCCACTCCGTATGGATGGCAGATTGAATAATTGGTTGCGGAGTAAGTAGCAATAATTATTTCATAAGAACACGGCGACGGAGCTAGCGGGATTTACATTTATTAGTAATATATTCGAAGTTAGTAATACGAAGAGTAACAGGGATTCAAGTGTAACCTTTTCCTGGCGACCAAATTATTTATAAATTCGGAAATGGATTGACATCTATAAGTAGTAATTACGTTCCAATATGTATAGTGATTTATGCTTGTATGTCGACAATTAGTAAATTCATTAATGAATAATCAATATGAATTAAGAAAAATAATGAATTAATTCTATTCTTTCAAAATACTTCTCCAAGTTTCATGCTTCAATTTTTTATTTTTATAAAGCTCAATATATTTGTATAAGTATGAATATTTTATACACACGTTTTTTTCTATTTTACTTCCGTTTAAAGAAAAAAATCAAGTACAAAATTTAAAAAAATAGGCTGTGTACGACATATTTTACTGCTAAATATTATAACCTCATTCAATTCTACGCATTGCTTAGTGTTTTCCTGCATTAGCGGATGCTTCCAGTGCTGGCCAGCTAAAAAGACCAGGTAAGGTGATAACTTTCGAAAAATATGACTATCAGATGAAAACATGTACTCGTATGAATACATGTGAACATTATTCATCCATGTTCATACTCGATTTAGGGTAGTTTGGTTTTAATTTGTGTCGGCAAAAGCTGCTGCCAACTTTCAAACAATTACAGTCTATATATTACGTTTACGTAGTAGTAAAATTTTGAAATTTAAGTTTGCAATAGAAAATTGACTACGAGAGTAGTCAACGAGAGAATCTACGAGAGTAGATTCTGCCAACATTAAAAGCTATTCATGTGGAGTGCTGTGCCAATTTGCTAGTTTTGCTAGTGATTTACCTTGAGCAGTTATTTTTTGTAAATCTACTTTAGTTGTTTCGTTCAACTTATTAATTTAGTGCTAGGTGTTTTTGATTTTTATTATTTTCCAATTGTTTTTATCGGTAGTCATAATGATGTTAGTTGTAATAGTTTTAGTAGTAAAAGATACCAAAGTTCCAATTTACCAATTTTATAATAGTTATATTAAGCTCCTAGTTATATTAATTTTCAAGAATACTATTTATTAATAATTAGAAAATAGTGGATAGCCCAACTATAACTGCGCCTGTAAGAGAGAATTTCAGGCCGTTGGCGAATGTCTCCAACGTCTTCAGGACGGATCGGGTAGCGGCAGCGCATGTACGCGACGTCCCCCACTCAAGGATGAACCGTGCGAGGACGTTGGATCTCGATTCAACCGCCTGCTAGTAAGCGAACGTTCGCGATGTTCGTCAGTCTGTCCGTCCGTCTTGCGTAAACAACTAGCGAGTAAACCGTTTAGCCGATTTTCTCCAAAATTGATATTTCACAACTGATATATCTTGGATTTGAAACCGATATTTTCATTGTTTGATTGTTAGTTATTTCGGGCGCGTCAACTACTGAGGTTATTAGTCCCGTAAGTATATTGCGTATTTTTGCTCGGGAGGTGGCGGTAGTCTTCCCCCCGGCCGCCGGGGGGAAGACTACCGCTTCCACATCCGGCGCCGACCTACCGTCGGCTTTCTCCTCCAAGTTTCCCAAGCTGCGCATACTGTATGCAGTGCATCATCATCTTCATACCCACAAAATGCACATTGGGGTTAGTTGCTCTTTTAAATCTAAGTCTTACAACAGTCGTGATCAGAGAGCACCTGTGAGAGATAAAAATTTACCTCGCCGTGACTTCTATTGAACCACGGTTCAATATTCGGTATCAACTGGTGAGTCCATCTTCCTTTAGTGTTTCCATCCCACCTCACCTGCCATTCTGACAAGAGAGACGTTCGTGCCCTCTTCTTGATATCTTTTATACTGTACGGAGGTCCTTCGCTTACCAAGACGGAGAACCTCGTCGTACACTCTTTTCCTTTCTCTTGCCAACAGATCAATAGGGAGTACTCTAGCCAGAATTCCCACACAGCTGTCCGAGACCGTGCGATATGCTGCCACAATTCTCAGAGCCAACCTCCTTTGAACTTGTGTTTACTTCCGTCTCGCACTATTTTCCCCTAGTTTGTCAGCCCTAACTGGGGTCGCATACAGCATTCGGGAATGAACTACACAAGAGATCGTGCTGCGCTTCGCCTCTTTCTGGCCTCCCACATTTGGCATTAGCCTGGAGATGTTGGAGCCTGGCTTCATTGCTTTATC
>BLKR01015491.1:0-68270 GCA_011170035.1 Teleogryllus occipitalis
TGTCAGATGGCTGACTTGGACCTGGCGGGGGTTTACCTATGCCCACAAGTAAACACCACTAAAACACCAGTAATGCCCTCCTGTAATGGGAATACCCGATTTGGGTCAAGGGTCAGCAAGTCCTGTTCTCTCCTCCCCGTGGCGGCCCCTGGGTGCTCTCTAAGGTGAGAGCTTGGAGAGCAGCTAATGAGAGCAGGGCGAGGGCGAGTCTCCGGCGCCTGAAAACGCGAGCATTGGGATAAGGGAAGGAAACCCTGACAGAAAACCAACCTGCTGCCTTGCAGGGAGGAGAGGAATCTCCAAAGGCTAAGGGAAGGAAACCCCGACAGAAAACCAACCTGCTGCCTTGCAGGGAGGAGAGGGATCTCCAAAGGCTAGGGGAGAAAACCTTGAACAAAATCACGCAGGCCCAGAGGCGGAAAGGGGACATCCCCATTGGGCAGAGTGACGTAGGGCCAATCACCCACTCACTCTTATAGCAGATTCAGGGAAACTTAAATAGCCTCGGACAAGAAAGACAACTTAGACGACCGCGCAAGGAATTGGACATGAATATTGGCATATGGAATATTACAATTAAATCATATTCCAGTAATGAAAGGTAATTCACAGAACTTCCGCTGCCGCCTCACGACGCCGAGGCCATTGTTGCATTCCAATCTGATATTCCCTGAAGGCTGGCAATATTTCTTTCATATATATTCAAGTAGAATTTAAATAATTTCTAGAATATTAATGTGTAAACCTAAACCAAAGCTTGAATGTAAGAAACGAATAAAGAAATACGAAAAAATATACAAATTCTAACTTACATAGCATCCAACTGCCTGGAATGACTCTCATATTACGTTCACGAAGCGCAGGAAATTCGGAGCGGGCCACTATGTTCGACGCCAAATTACTCAAAAAATATTCATATTTCCGAAAAATTCAACGTAACCTTTTTTGACGATGTTTTTGATGAACGCATTTCATTAAGAAGAAAATATCTTCACAATTGTAGTTGTAGGACGACGCCGAACTTTTTTTTAAATATTTTCAATTTTCGAAAAAGAACGCATTTCAAAGAAAATGAGACTTGCACCACTCTCTTAAGCGACCTTTGCGCTATTGATGGTCCACATTTAATCCAAAAATTTAAAGAACATCAAAATCACATTCAACAATATTTTGAGGTTTTCGATTTTCCTTATATGTATTTCATTTTATGTATTTTCATTTTCAATTTTCTACAGTTCTTCCTTTCGTTCGACGTTATCGCAGAATTTTAGCTAATATAAATAAAATTATTTATTATTATCGTGTACTGTTATTTAATATAAATAATAATGTTATTAACTGCAAAGAAATGTCTAATGAAATGCTTAAAATTTTTATTCTTTGCGATTTCTGTGGTCATTAATAAATGTTACTATTTGACTATTGCATCTGCAACCTTTCACAAAGCACAGCACAACCATTCTAAAATAACGTAGTTGGTAGATAATTAAACGTGGATTTCTCTTTTAAAGACGATTCTGGTTTAGAAAACAGTGAGTTTACACATATTCTCAATCCACGTCCATCTACGACGCTGCAGAATAATACCTCAAATACAAGCGATACTTACAACCAATTCATTTATGTGAAGATACGTCATCACAATTGTCTAGAATTGAATAATAATACATAGTTGGTTGAAACTGAACAGATAATAATACAGTATGTCTGAGAATATCCGACTTTTCAAAATATAATACATTTTGTTTTAATACAAGATTAAATTAATTTTTCATAGTTAATAATTTAGTTTTGATGCCTTCTGTGTTTTATTAATATCTCTTCCAATCAAAGAATGATGAACAGAAATACTTCATTAACATTATTAATAAAGGAATTACTCAGTTAGAAATATAATTTTGTTTCTAATAACAACTGGAGTAAAAGTGATGTTCGTAAATTGGATCAGTTTCTTGTATTTGAAATACATATATTAGGTGGGATTTCGTGTCAATGCAATGCGATCACTACTATATTAACTTGAACTAAGTTCAGATGTACCTTTTGTCTATTCCGTTTGAAACTTTGAACATGTAATATGTGACATTTAATGTCAGTTGAGTTTAATATTAGCCCGTGCGGCAGCGCTTCGGGACAGGCGCTGTCGGCCGCAGCCGCTTCCTCGCGGCGCCGACCTTCCTCTTGCCTGCCTGCGCGCGCAGCCTGCGGTTAATATTCACGGGTCTGGCGCGTCAGCTGGCCGCGAGACGAAGAGCGATGCATGCGGCCGCAGGGGGCGTTCCCAGGAAACGCGCTCAAATAACGCTGCGTTTGCTACAAACAGTGCTGCCGAGATAAACTGCTGACGACAGTCAACACACGACGTGCCAAAGCGTGTCTTTAATTACGTTCAAGCGTTCAAGCGAAGCCGTGCTGGAAATTTTTATATGCAACTGAAGAGATTAGTAGTCGGGAAAAAGTGGTCAGGTGACTTCTAAGATACGTCCAGGCAAACCCCAAAGCATGCCTAAGAATTATTCGGGCCCTGGAGGCCGGGGACCTTCCTATCACGCGACGTCGACGCCGACGCCGACGCCTCTGCAACTCTGCACTCGCGCGGTCGCGTCGTAAACAGAGTCAGTCGGCGCGCGAGCTGCATCAGGCCGTGGTTTTTGTGCTCTGGAATAACCTCTCCTAGCGAAGTTGGGAATCGGCGAAAGTTTACACGTAGAGAGAGGAGGGTCTTTGCTCAAGTAGTTTGACCTGCTCTTACAAATGGGCATATTGTGCATGTGCGCTGGAATTCAACGAGGCAGAAAGAACGGTAAAAGGAGTTTTGTTGAATTGAATACGGTATGAAATGCGGCCAAATGTGTAAGTAGGCACTGTGGGCGATTGTGAGGTCGCAGGCCCGCGTGGGGGGAGCGGGGGCGGGGCAGAGAGCGTTCACCCTGAGCCGGCGCGCGGAGGCGGAGGCGGAGGCAGCCGCAGCCAGAGAATGCGCTTCTGCCAACGCACCTCCGCCACCTCACCGGAATGGACCTCGAGGATTCCTTTTGGATGATTCATGTATTCCAGGCTTGCTCTTCATTCCATTTGCATTCTTTTGCTCCCTCTCCCCTCCCCATCGGCGGTTTTGAAATTTTCTCAAGAAATGCCTTCAATTTTTTAAATTTTTGTTTATGTTTATGAAAAAGGCGCATTTTTAGTAGGAAAATTCTTTGCGAAATTTGGAGTAAAATTGTGACAATTTTAAGAAAATAGTCAAACAAAATTTTCTCAGAAACGGCTCCAAATATTTTTATTTACTTTTTTGGAAAATGGAAAAAATATTAACTTGATAACATGCTGCAGGTCCGTTTTTCATTAAAATCTCTAGAAATGCGAAAATTGCAATAAATGATTTTCCAGCCTGTTCTACTCGGCCTTCAATATTGAAGCTAAATATTTATGTTTTATGCAATCTATTTTTTAATGTTAATGTTTCAATCATTCTATATACATTTTTCAACAACAAGTAGTTTTCGTGATTTTTCCAGATACTTTTATGAGGTGTGCGAATCAACAGAAAATTGAGAACACATTCAAGGAGCCGTCGGTATGTCCACTCCGTTCATAGAGCGCGTCAAGTTAGAGCTGTAGGACTCCGATTGAAATACTCCCCATGTCGATCCCGTGGTTTTCTTTAACATTTTTGTAGGTATAGAAAACTAAAGACAATTATGGTGTGCCCTTTTCATTACAACTGCCGAATTTTCCAAAATTAAAGAAACGAATTTTTTCGACGTTCTCGGACGTCGTTTCCTTATGTATATTCCTGGAGAGGGTGTGGAGTGTGTTTGGCGTAGAAGTTGCGTTCCCTGCAATATTTCGTAACTTTTACAAATAATGCGAAAAAGTATATGTTGTAGCTTAAATAGCTTACTAATAGCTAACCGTTCACATCAAATGTCGATTATTGATTGCAGCAGGATTTATAAATTTATTAAAATTTGTTAAATTTATTAAAATGTTCAGCATGGATATGCTATTCTCAGTAGTATTTTGAATAATATATCAATGTAGTGATTGTTGCTGTAGAGCCATCCGTGACTCACCCTGTTCCCTCCCAATCTGCCCTCTGCTTAGCCATCATTAGATGCATTGCGGATGCTCTACTTTCAACCGGATTACCACCGTACCACCGTTGGTAGCTGACTATCAAGTTGGTACGAGTTAGTCCATTATGTGTCTCAAAATGTATTAAAATCGATTGTGCCATCTAGGGAGACTAAGCCTTGAAACATCATTACTTTGATATTTTAATTACATAGCTTGGAAATTTGTAATTTTGTATAGATTGAAAATTGTTATTAATAAATATTTATAATTTATTTTATTTTTTGTGTGTAAGAAGGACATTATTTAAAAAAGGCTGCTGGGAGAACAACTCGTCGTGAAGAGCTAGCCTCTCAAATGAAGGACGGTTAACAATCTGAAATTCAATGAATTAATTTAGAACATGAAGATCTGTACTTGGTAAGAGTACAAATAAGAGGGCAAATAAGAAATATCAATCGTTCGTTTCGAAGGTTTATTCTCTTTTTACGTTTTCACCTTTGACTGAGCAGGATAGAAAGGAGGCAGAAAGCGCCTGCCGCTCCTTTCTGCGGCGAGGGAGGGATTCCGCACGTCGCGTGGCGTGGCGTCGCGTCGCCGCGCGGCTTACGCGCTTTAGTGATCCTGGCTGCCCGGAAAGCCAGGATCACATGGGCCACCTAACAATTACAAGAAAAAAGGGCAATGTTCAAGAGATTATAACATCCATATTTTTTGAATCGTTTATAAAACTTCCTGGAATTGAGTGTAAAACATTTAATATATTTAAAGAATTTATTAACATGTGTCGATGCGATAACGTTAAGTTCATTTTCTATCAGACAACAGCGCAAATCATGTTTTCGTTGACTTTTGTAAATGTCAATATTCGGCCGTAATCCAATCACAACGTACAAAATACCCATTCAGAACATGTATCTCGTTTAATTGTACACGCAATAACATTTAAGTGGTACTCCTATCAAGACACATAGTTCTCAATACGATTTATTTAACATCAAATACGATATCAGAGTAATCCAATGGTATTTCAATTTGGAGATCACCGCTGAAAACGTTATGCCCTATTAACAATATAGCTGGCAATTAGTGGAAAGTGAGGCTAATGATAGGTCTTGTTGCTAATATGGTGATTACGAAATTGAAGTTGATGTTGTAATTAAGGTTTCGTGTAACGCCGTGTCGAATTGCTGGAAACACGTTCACTGTGTGAAATTACCTCTTTTAATTTCTTAATTACAAAATGATTATCTTTCGCCTTAATTATACTACTCGTGCTTATTTAATGATGGAGTATGTCGAGGAAGAGATTTGACGCAATGTTATGTGATTTACTTACGCTTTTGAATTGTTTACAATATTTAATTTTTTTACCTTCATTTGTCATTTACTGGGTTGTTGGTTTTAAAAAATCTGAATAAGTCGTGATCAAAGCACTACGTCTTCCATGATTACAATGATAATGCTTCCTTACGTCAGTCCAGTGCGAAGTTAATTCCACAAGGTACGAAGAGAATACCTTTCACGCTATAATATTAATGACGAAAGAGTAGCAAAAGCACCGGAGGGCTGCATTCAGTACCCTTAACAGACTGTGTCTGCTCTCTAGGTACATTAAAAAGGAAAGCCTACCTTGAGGCTTTCGTTTCTTTTACTTAAAAAAAAAAATCAGGCTGAACTGATTTGACAAAATTTGTTGCCGAGGATCATACATTTGGAGTTCCAGTGTTTAAGAGTTGACAATATTGAAATGTTTATTCGCGTGCAGTACCGAGCCTAAAGGATGTTAGACGAAGCTCACGGACTAGCAGACCGAAGGTATTTTAAATGTGTAGCTATTTTCGTTTGGAAACAATGTTTTCCAACGTCCAAAGTGTTCTCACTGGCCCAACTTGTTTTTTAATCGAATTTATTTCCCCGAACTAATTGTGGACTACTTTAAATGGAATGTACCCTGTAGTTTCTAATATCAATCTAGATTATTGGGGGGTAGCAGTAAAGCAGAGTGCAACTACATTAAAATGGTTTTCTGTCAAACGGAAAGAATTCCATATCGTCATGTTAATGAGAAATTCTCGCAACTCCATATTCCCTCCTCTATTTCCTGTTCACTTCATAATAAAATGTAATTATGAAAGAAGAGTAATAAATAAAAATAAATATCAAATCGATCATCTTAAATGGGTGAATTCCTCAGTATTTGAGTTCATCGAGAACGGAAACTAAAATTCTGATAACCGGTTATGTTTATTCTTCTCATTGCAAAACTGTCCAATCTGCAGTTACGAGGTATGCTAATTAGCATGACGATATATTTTGTCAGAGATGAAAATTGTATTTCGAGGTTTTCGGACACATTTTGACGAATGTATCATGCATGGCTCTTTCCTCAGCTCCAGGTCGTAGGCATCCGCCCCTGATTATCGCCATTTCGTGTGTGTTGTCGGGGCGGTCGTGGTCCGCTGCGCGCCGGAAGCGCTTGTCGCCCCCCCCCTCCCGCCCGGGGCGACGCGACAGGACGCGAGGCGCACGAGGCGCGACCACCAGCGCCAGACAATACCTCGCACGCGCCCGCGCCCGCGCCGCGGGTCGCTCGCAGCGCGCATGCGCCACGCGGGGGGATACGGGGACGACGACGCAACGGACGTTGAAAAATTCACCTCCATGTCGTCTTGCAGGGCCACACGCTCACATATATGACTCGCAATAATCATGAATTGGGATCAATCCCTGAGATTAATGACTGATTGTGACTATATTCGAAGTCCCGACTGACTTCCGAATGTCACATGTCAACTGCAGCGAATTTTCGATGTTGGCTGCAGTTTAAGAAATAATCTTCACTTCGGAACCTATTCGTGTTATGTTTGGCTCAAGTTGAACAAAGAAGTTGTACTACAAATACATCAGTTTAAATAATTTTGGGAGCTGTTATTTATGATTTCATATGTCAATTCAAGAGTGTTAATGATTCAGTTTAGTACATGCGTGTTCTTAGATTGCATGCAACTCTCAACAAGGAAGAAGGTTTTGAGTTTATATGAATCCCAACTGCAAGCAGCGCTGTGGTGGAACTTGGATGAAGTGGAACGAGGAAGCGCTGATGGATACGGCGGTGCGCGCGTGATCCTTCCTCGCTCATCTCCCCCCCCCCCCCCACTGCCCCCCTTAGGCTGGGCGATGGGCTGATGACTCATCCTCAGCATGTTCCCCTAATACCGATTTTTAGACGTGTTAAGAAGTAAAATATTTACAAGCATAGTGTATTTTAACTTGGATATTTAATTACGTAAGTTAGCTAAAGTAAAACGTTTTAAATCATTTTCCTAATATTAAAATTGAATTTTGCGCCTTTTTTGTTTTGTGAATTACTTCACTAATTAGCTTCTGTCACACTCTAATGCTTCAACATGGGACGTATAATAGCTGTGTTAACAAATGTGTTTCTCCCAATATTGTACTTATTCAACTTATACTCGCCCCTTTTACCAAATACTAGCACTGCAAGAAGGATCTTCTAACCAGTATAAGAATTGATATATAATCGTGCAGGTTTTGATGTAATATTAACGCGAGCGCTCTTTTTGGCGGAGAAGGTTCCGTAAGACTTGCTACAGCAAGAAATTCACATCGGAGATCTTCAGTAACGACTTCAGTCCTGGGAGTTATTGACTATTGTCCTCGTGAGTTAATTGCATAATTTTAGTCTTTAGCTATCTATTGAGTTGATTTTCTTTCATTAGTAAACGTACTGAAAGCCAAATATGAGAGTATTTTATGGAAGGCGATGACACATTTTTATTATGAAATATATTAGAATTCAGAAGGGACAGGTTCGCGCCCCAGGCAGTCATCGTTTTTCTTTGCATACAGGGAGCGCCGGCCCTGCCCCTGCCCCTGCCCTTGCCCTTGCCCTTGCCCTTGCCCTTGCCCTTGCCCTTGCCCTTGCCCTTCATTACTTTTATAATCATTGACAGGCGACGGAGGTACAAGCGTTGCGAGAGACCCACCATCACCCCACCCGCAAAGAAACTATTTTATGTAAGAATACCAGAAAGTCATGTTTTCATTTGGCTTGCAGATACAATAAACGATTGCACACATTATTTTAACAATGACATTTATTCTGATAGATGCAGAACGTACATTTCATATCATTTTTGTTATCATGGAAATTGGTGAGGCATTTAGTTCGCTGTTCCGCAGGAAAAACGTTACTCATCAAACATTTCCATTTTTAACTTGTGGAACCACACACCGTTAAATAGGACTCCCTTTGTGCTTGAAAAACGATATTATCTTAAATTACGTATTTCTCGGCAGAGAGCACATGGCGCTATTTGTTTATTGGTGCTCTGTGCCTGCCCAGTTGTTCAAATGAAATGCTTCTCCTGTCACGTGGATTGTTTTATTGGGTGCGTTTTTCTTCCGGAACAGCCATTTGACTGGATATTGACGGGCTGTTGCGTCGGGCGGCGCTGGATTCCCGTGGCGCAATCCTCTCTGTGTTTAGAAATGCAATTGGCCTCGCCGCTCCTCCATTACGCCAGTTCGCGCCACATGGCCGCTCTGTCAACAGATTCCGTTCCGCTCGCATGACGTGCAATCACCTCCGCACTCCGCTGCCCGATCGACGTCCCTTTGACTCTGCAGGCAGCCCCGCCGGCTGATTAGCGCTAATCCCCTCTTCAGGTGGCCGATCACTAACAAGACAGCATCGTGGTGTTTGCCCTCTGCCGTTGCCCATGTGCGACGCGATTAATGCGTTGCACTGACACGAGTTAGTGAGAGATGAATGACTTGGAAATAGCAACCGCTTAGGACTATTAAATACCTTTACAGAACTGTTCCAAATGTCACATTATAGTTTCCTTAGAGGGAAACGATACTGTTACCCGAAGGTGCCTGATGATTGGGATACATAGTTCTTACTAGGCAATTAATATTGAGGTGAGTTATATTCTAATGACTTTTCGCGCTGAATTTCACTTTTCTTTAGGTGATCATCCTTTCTCATTCTCTACACTGCGTAGTTGCAACCCATCATCTTTTCTTTTTGTTTCTTTTCTTCGTTTCACCATTTGTCACTATAAAAGCCACAATTTTCTCTTTCAACTTTCTCTGCTCGTACGACATTTAAACATAACTAGTGAGAACCCGTCAAAATTTGACGGTGAGATCTGACATAAATGTAAAATACTGTACCCAGACTAATGTTCACAATACATTGCATTGTTTGGATCTTCAGGATATAACGAAGATATTCTGTGATGTGGAGTTCCCAAAATTTTGAACACGTATGGCTCATGACCAGGTGACAATGTAATATCGGCACAAAAGATATAGCTCTATTACACTGAAGGATATTATTTCTAAAGTTTTTTGATGTGTCATCATTTCCTACAAACAACTGTTTGATTTCTTCTGGAATATTGCTCGAAGGTATACTTATTTTTCCATTTAACACAGAGTAAATCGTTTGCAGAATTTCTCTCACATGGAAAGTACAAAGCAGAACAAAACTGACATTTCATAGACAATGACCCAATAGAAAACGAAATGACCTCACTATCACGACACCTACGCTGACTTTCTCTTTCCCTGCGCCCAGTTAATGAACGTTTGCGTCTTTTTGGGCGCGTGGACAACGATTCGGAATTCGACATAACCTGTAAACAACTTCACTAAAGTAAAACCGAGCAAAACCCACTGTGCGAATGTTCTCTACAAAATACACCACAGAAGCAAATACATGCGAACTGTCAACACCACAATGGAATTATTACACTGAAACAAAACCTTGACGAATTGTACACAAATCTCAACAATCAAAACAAAACATCAAGCAGCGTGAACACACATCAACTCAAACAATATCTGATAACACATCTATGGATCATATTCTTTCATTTAATCGAAAAAATACAACAATCGGTCCAGTAGAAGCTCTAAACGAAGTCATGGCAGAATACCTTATTTTTTAAATATATAGATTGCTTCCTTTTTCAAGTTTCGTGTCTATTTTGCCATTATTCTTTCTCAGTTTTCTTTGTTGCATCGTACACCACTGATATAATCTTGGAGACTTTCGGATGTAAATAATTATCTGTCATTTTGTGCAAAATCATTGGCTTTTGGGAGTAGTATCAGTTTCAGTATAATTTACCATTATTTACCCTCAGCATTAACAAATTTGCTAATTTCGCGCTGAATATATTTTTTACATACTTGATGCAAATAATAAGCTGTAAGTGATTAAAGCAAACTACGAATTCCTGTCTTCAATAAAGTGTTTTTCTTTCTTCGTAGAAAGTCCTTTCCAACAAACCTGACATAGTAAATGATTGAGTGTCCTGAACTAATTCCGCGATATCCTTGCTGCTTTCCAACTCCGTAGCACATTTAACATATTCCTTAACGAGGCGTCAGGCGGCGAAGTCTGGGAAACTCCCTGTTGAAGAAACGGCGTTGTTTAAACTGTGAGGTAACAGCTCGCTTGCGAGCTTATGTACTCGAAAATGAGGAACAAAGAATTTCCATTTTTCCCTTTCGTTTTTCCCACCGTAGTTTCATGGATGTTGGTTCCTGCGTGGCGAAACGCGACCTTCCCACGCCCAGGGGCCCCGTCCCAACTCCCCTGGCCCCACTTTATCCAGCGTTTTCGCCCCTTCACCCTCTCACGAGATTGCGATTGATAACTTCGGACGACAAAGACGGAGCTCCCCCAGAAGTCGAAGGCGGCAGCTATTGTTATTGGGTTATTGGTATGCTCCATGGTGGAAATATATGCATGGGTTTCCCCGGTGCACCGATTTTAGCTGGTTCTGTGCATCACCAGTTAGCATCTCGAAACACGTGACCACAGAACGGGCACTCCGTTTGAAAAGCCAGACCATGTTGCGTGGAGAGCGAGAAGTGTTGAGAAACATTTTGAAAGTGGTACAAAGTGACCATTTTCAACGGTAACCAACCGAAAATAACACGATGAAGGTGTACAAGATACTGTATTTAAATGAAATGCTTCATAAATGGGTTTCAGTGTCTTGTAACGAGGTTGTAATTTTGGTGTGTGACTGCATTTAAAATTCCCGCTAGTATTGTGACGCACATTGGTGTCTGACCTCATTGGTTGAAGAGCCCCCCTCCTGGTATGCTCTTCTACACAAAAAAGTTGTCACTGGGTATTTCTCGCAATTGATGCAAGTAGTTAGCCACGTGATGGAACGATCACTTTCGAAACCTATCCAGGAAAGAACTTGACTCGGACATCAGTGGTGTTAATACACGCGAAAGTATATTTTCTGTTTCCAAGGACAGCTGTGGCCATTATATTATTTATTTTATTTCGCAGTCTAATACCAGAACTCAAGCCAAAGTATCATTTATTTATTTATTTATTTATTTATTTTACGTCAAAAACAGTTAAAACTGCGTATGACGTGCTATGGGGAAAAGTGAATTGTGTGCACATTTTCAAAATTCTGTGATCCCTCCTCTATGTCATATACTACTTGAATTTTGAAAAAAAAAACTCCCATGTAATAAAATCTATTTTCAAGGATAAATAAGCAATAAATTTTGGGCTCTTATCCATGTTGTCCTTCGGAATAATACTTCCTGCGGCGACAACATCGAAACGATAACTTGAATAATTGTATTTCCCACTGAATTCAAGAAGACGTGCACAGATACTGAAGTTACATTTATGTCCAGAAGCAAAACAAGGGGCCATCTCAGCATTTGCTCAATGGATCAGGGAAACTGGACGAAAAACCTGATTGAGATGGGGGTCATTGACCCAGAAGCTGCGATACAATACTTGTTACATATTGTTTAGAATTATACAGTCCAATGGTAAATAATACATTAAATATCACTGTTAAAATTAACGTTACTTTCCTTGTGATGCTCAGTATAGTCTCTAATTGTATAGAAACAGTTATGCAGCAGAAACGATTTCACGTTGGATTTAAACTTTTCTATCGAATTTAATCGTTTAATGTCATCTGGCAAAGTGTTGTAAAATAATGTACATGTATTGTATGTGAATTTTTTGTAATGAGCTGTTGATACTGTCACCTGATGAATGTGATCAATGATTTTGATAGATTCGATGCAGATATATCAAAAAAATAAATTTTCATTACGTACATGATAATGTTCAACATTTAAAGAGAAAAATGTGCTTCTTAATTTCCTTGAAAAAATATTGGTGCCTTGTCGAATGTAATGTTCCTTTTCCGAACTTTCGAAAATGTAAATGGGTCTTAGAGATCTGTATGTGATATTTGGAGATCTACGAAGTAGGGTCAAAAAGTACCCGGAATTGGTTATTAAAAATTTATTAAAAATATTTATAACATTCTTACATTATTTCCCTTCAAAATACTCTCCTCCTGCATCTACACATTTATTTCACCGTTCATATAATTGTTGGAAACACTCTTGAAAGCCGTTTTTTGAAAGTTCCTTCAGCCGCTCCGTCGCATTTTCAATCACCTCTGACAAATCAGCAAAACGATGTCCCTTCAATGCCATTTTTAACCTTGGAAACAGGTAGAAATCTGGTGGTGCGAGATCGGGAGAATATGGAGGATGTTCCAGAGTGGTAACATTATTCTTGGCAAGGTATTGTTTCACCATTAGGGATCGATGTGCTGGGGCATTGTCGTGCAACAAACACCAGTCATTCTCTCCCCATTTTTCAGGTCGTTTTCGTCGAATTGCATCTCGTAGCCGTTTTAAGATCTCTGTGTACAATTCTTTATTTACTGTTCTCCCTTCAGGAATAAATTCATAATGAATCACTCCACGGTAATCAAAAAACACCTCCAACATCAGCTTACCCCGGCTTCTGTCCAAGCGAAATTTTTGTTTTCTTGGTGAAGTTTTTGACTTCCATTCAGCGGACTGCCGTTTTGTCTGAGGGTAGTAAAGAAAGCACCATGTCTCATCACCTGTAACAATTTTGCGCAGGAAGCTGTCATCTGCATCAGCCATTTCAATCAAGTCCCTGGACATGGTCACTCTCATTTCCTTTTGCTCAAGGGATAAAATTTTTGGAACAATGTGCAAGCAAACACGATGCATGTTCAAGTCATTATGAAGAATGCTGTGAACACTCCCATGTGAAATACCAACTTCAGAGGCAATAGTATTGATGGTTGTTCGCCTGTCCGCACGCCCAATTTGTCGAACGCGCTCAACATTGTCGTCTGTAGTGGAAGTGGAAGGCCGCCCAGTCCGAACGTCATCTTCAATTGTTGTGCGACCGTCGCGAAAACGCTTATGCCACTCGTAAACTGCTGTTTTCTTCATCGCAGAATTTCCGTATGCATTTTTTAGCATCTCAAGAGTCTCCGAGGGTGATTTCTCCAGCAACACACAGAATTTAATATTGCCACGCTGCTCTAATGACGACATTGCACAATCCGACGAAAGAAAGAAACTACGATCTACAATATTAAACACCGAACGCACAGAACCAACTACAACTGCCTGCTAACCTCAAAAGCACATTCACTACCAGTTATGCCAACCTCACAAACAAAAATTTCCCTTTCAGCTAACAAATACTTGACTGTAAGCGACCATTCCGGGAACTTATGTGATATTTAGATCTCGTATATGCGTTTTCAAAGTAACTCCTTTTTTATTCGCATATCTTTATTCACACGATATAAAAACCCATCCAATAGTTTTCACAATTTTTGTTGCTGAGGTAATCCCTGGAACGGCTGAACCAATGTAGATGTGGTTTACACTGAAAGAGTGTGTTTTGTCCGACAAAACTTGGACACTTTTTATTTCAAATTATTATTTTCTCTTATGTAAAAAAGTCTTGTTTTTTTTTCAAGCAAATCTACAGTTTAATTCCGATCGTAATGAAAGTTTGTACTCGTGACCTTCAGAAAAAGAAAAGAAGTTACTTGTATGAGATTTCGTAAAAAATACTTCTAGCTCTTTTCTTACCCCTTAGTGAGAGTTATAATGTGTGAACTCTTAATTAGGTGTACAAAATTACTCTGATCTTAAAAGTTCAAAAATTCAATTATTTCGCGGCCTGGTGAGGCAGGATGATAAGATTAATAAATACCCGGCAACGGAGGGCCTTAAGGAAGTATTTTAAATGTAATTCGTTTCTCAGTTTTTTTGTTTCTTAATATACTTCTTTTGTTTTCAGGTACTGCAACATTAACTGTGCGCTCAAGTAATTTCAACTGCAGACCAGTTCCTTAGTCGGTAAGCTTCTTTTGCATTTATGAAAACTAGGAGTTTGAAAGTATTGCGATTCTCAGAATGAATTACATAAGGTAAATGCACCGGTAGTGTCCATAGGTTAAACGAAACTTATTAATTAACATACCTCTCTCTGAAAAGATTTGTTTCCTAAAAATGGATAATTTTCAATTTATTCAATTTTATCTTTATTTCGAAATTCCTATTTTGTTCTCTTGAAAATGCGAAGTAAATTTAATGGTGAGATCTCGCACTTGTGCGTCGTGGATCCCCGACGCTTGTCAGATATTTTTCTGAATCTTGGGGAACGGCGTATATGAGGATCTGTCAATTGCTTGATCGTCAGTGTCGAAGCAGGGACAGAATGAGGAAATACGAGTCTCTCGCGATCGGTAGTCCGTTTTTTCATAAACTGCTCTGGCATCCGGCAGAAACACATCGGAGGGTACCAAGGAGACGACCGACCAGCGCAGTCGGCGCCTCCGATTCTCATCCAGGCATCGACTAGGCAACGTTCTTGGCCGAATCCGCCACCGTCGGAACTCGAACCTAGGACTTCTCTGCGTAGCTTAATTTCGCAGCTTCGATGCTTCGCTTGGGCTCTCCACTACAAAGCACGCTAACGTAGATGATGATATTCCATAAAATATGTTTTGTTTATTCGCGCATGATTGAGAAACATTATATTGATGTACCAGTTTGAAACACATAAATACAATTAATCGATATGAATTGATGAGTCCTACCTGATCGAAACTATTTCATAACATCTCTACAGAACCTCGAGAAACATGTAAACACCAATAACTTCATTTGGATCCGTAGTTAAGGTAAATATATTACTAAAACTTTCGCCGTTATCTTACAGGTTTTTCTACTAACGTGAAATGTGAATCACCAATATGAGGATGTTCTGGAACACGAAAGTAACTGGACGTCTCCGAATGTTACAGCGGTACAACCAATTTTGGGCAACGGGTTTCTAAAAGGTAGTAGGTTATGATTTCAATATGTCGTCTAAAATTGCCTACCACCCAAATAATAAAAATTTCAGACCTGCCCTGCGAAACCTTAAACAGGTGCAGTATTGACTGGTTTGGCGAGATACTACTTGTTGCGGTTTTATTGACTCGTTTGAAGTGGTTACATCCAGTTCACTGTAGTGTAAGGCAGGTGAACGAAGAAAGTTGACAGATCAGGTTAATTAAATTTGAAGCGTTGGTGTTCCGAATAGTATGTGCACCAGTGATCGTTTTCATTCTTTTTTTCTCGTTTGTACTACCACAAACTATAGTCGTAGACGTCCGCGGCCAGAATCATGTAAATAATCTTCGCTGTCCGGGTGACGCCGCGTTGAAGGCTGTGTTGCCGACGTTTCGACCATCTCGTCGTGGTCTTCCTCGAACAGATCAGCCCTGACGAAGACCACGACAGGATGGTCGAAACGTCGGCAACACAGCCTTTCGACGCGGCGTCACCCGGACATCCAAGATCATTTATACCACAACTAGTTCTTCACGGATTTCTTATTTCAGAAAATGCGTTCACGAGACAGGTTTCGTTAAGTAATTTTAGTCGTGTTAGTATCGGAATTTCATGATGATCTGCATCATAGAAGTCAGTATCATAATGCAGAATTTTTTGAAATAAAAATTGATACAGTAATAAATATAATTATTTATAAATATATAATATAATATTATTATAATAATATATAAATAATTATATAATATTGTCAAAACAAAATTAACGAGTCTACAAATGAATGTTTTGGAAAGAAGAAGTGGAGTATCTTAAAAGGAACATAATAGAAATGAAGAAATTATTAAGCGAATGCAGGTTCAAATGTCAATTATAGATGAATTGGAAACACGAAGGCTGAAATGGTATGGTCACGTAAAAAGTCTTGATTGTGGGAGAAAGGTTTGTGAGTGGGTTCCTTTAGACAGGAGGAAAAGAGGTAGACCCAGAGAGGAATGGCAGAAGCAGATTTTTAATGATATGCAAAGAAGAGGTCTAGAGCAGAATGACTAGAATGATAAAGGGGTGTGGAGATGGGATGCGATAGACGGCCCTCAAGAGCTGTAAAATATTCGCAAGAAGAAATTAATACAATACGAATATATTATTTATTATTAATAATTTAGTGTCACTTTAAACGTACGCATAAAGTAATGACTTTTTCTTTTCAACATTGTTTAAAGTTACTAGAATGAATAATACAATCGAATCTCAATTTTTCAGGAAAGTGAAAAATTGAATAGAATTGTCGATTGAATAGGACCCAGATAATTGGTAATAAGAAACGCAATAATATTACGTCTTAAAAGTTTCAATTATGTAGAGAAAATGGTTTTGTTGTGTTAAGATGGAATAGGTTGAAATATAACTTAGTTTTTCACCCAGTGATCACAACAACCGAATCAAATTAAAACTTGACCATTGCAGGACGTACTCGAATTCTATTTCTTACCCTTAACGGGAGTCGTGAGTTTATGAGGCAGTGACCGGTGTTGTGGGGTCAAAAACGATACCACTATAAAATAATATCGACAAAATTCCATTATTTCAAAGTTTCCTTAGCTTTTTATTGTGAATTATGTACTTCCACTTAAGTATTAAATACACGTACATATGCATATTAAGTAATGTATACGTAATATTTGTGAAGGCCGAAAAGAGGAAACGACACTACCTTTAAAACATATGCTCTCTAATGTATCTCATACAAAATACTGTTTAGGTATTAAATACGAGTTGAATCATTGTAATTATGGACGAAAATTGTATACATTTAATTGTCATCTAGTGTGCTTTCACAACCTTTTTCTTTACTTCCTTATCTTTGTCCTGTCTCTATCCCTTACACACACACACACACACACACACACACACACACACACACACACACACACACACACACACACACACACACTTACGTGCACTACATCATCACATACGCCGGGAGACCAGTCGGGAGCTTGGAGCTTGTCCGGCTGGGGCGGCACCACGCTGGTGAGAGATACCTGGTCGGGGAAAATCCCCGTAAACCCCGTACCGAATCTCACCATCCAGGGGAGGAATCACGAACTTCCGCGATAAAAACATGCATTACACTTACGAGACTAATGGCCTTAGCAGTTGATGCGCCCGGAATCACAAACCAAACAACCACCACTGCCACCACCAGCAACACATAAACACGTTGGGAGGGGGGCGTGGCGTGGCGCGGGTTCGAGGCTTCCTGGGCGCAGGCACGCGCAGCGGGCGGCGCGTGGATGGCCGCAAGGTCAGCGCTCTGCAGAGCCGCCCGACCGGTGTTCCCCCCGCCCCACCCCGCTCCGTGGCCCCGTTGCGTTGCGTTGCGTTGCGTTGCGTTGCGTTGGCGCGCCTCCTCGCCCTAGAGGGAGCAGGCGCGGGCGGAGACTCTACACCGGCAGCGCTCCTCTGCCTCGGGCTGCCGGGGGCTAAGACGAATGCTTAAGAGTCTTACCGCCCACGTTCCTTTTACATTTGCTGCGATCTGTTTACTTGAGGTCGTACGTCTACAGTAGATACTGAGCGATTAGATATGATAGAGAGGGCGGTGAGTGGGATACACGCCCGCTCATTGCAGGGAACGGCAGAGTAGAAGCGGGCAACAACACAACTATTGTGTTTATGTTGAGTTACTATTGTGTTTGTGTATATCGCTAATTATGCGACTTTTTCTTCTGAGGACGCTACATAACATCACAAATAAAAGATGCTAAACAGGACAAGCGTATTGTTAATATACGAAATGCGTAGAAGCGAAAGTATTATAATGAAGTCTTGATTTTAACCCTTTTTACGAGTAGAAACCGCAGTTAAGGTTGAAAACGGAAGTGTGTGTAAAGCTTAAATATTTGGAAGCTGATGTATTGGATTTTCTGGACCGGTATTCTGAAATTTCCTACAAAATAAAAAGAAGTTAAGTCGGCGCCCAGTTATTGAAATTATTCGGGAGGTTTATTCCGTGAAAAAAGAAAAAAGTAAATTAGTGAGACCAAATTTGAGTAATTTCCCTTGCTGGAACGCGCGCTCCCGTCGGCAACGGGTTCTTGCCGAGAAGGTGGTCGCTTATTAATTAGGGCGCGGCTCCGAAGCTACCTAATGATGTTTTCCCGATACATATTGCCTTCGATTAATTTTTCATCCAATGGAGAGTGTTATCAGATATGAAACTTAAGTTTCTTCAACGATCATGGTACTCAGTGTTAATATCGGTTTGTGACCTTTTTCTTGCTTGTTACCTTATCCTGTTTTTTTTATTAAACTGTAAATATTCTTCTCCTGGTCAGTAAATAAATAAGATTTCGCGGGCATGAGTGCCGCGCGCGAACATTTGTGTGTCCGTGTCGCTGTAAATGGGACAAATAGGTAACTGCTAGAATTTCACAACCCACGACTTTTGATAAGTTTCCGTGCACCACTTTACCCACATTTCGACTATCTAGAATGTTAGGGTCAACCTGCATGAGTGTTAAGGCTAACGCCATGATTTCTGTTCATTTATTATAAAAGTAATGTTTGTCACATGAAAAAGCAGAGTGACAAATCATTAGATAAAATAAAATTAAATAAATAAAATTAAAAAAATCATTAGAACATCTAGGTATCCTAGACAAGGCGAAACAACACTGGCATCGTAATCAACGAGTTCTAATTCTTTTTGGTCTTGCACTTTTTAAAGTAACCTTGTTACGAAGATAAAGGCAATTTTTTCTTGATAACGTGCTCCATTACCATTTAATCTAATATCCCCCAGTCTTTCCTTGTGAATTCTTTAATAACTTCCAATGTCACGCCATGAGGCGCCTTCGCGGGGCGTAGCAGTAATTTCAAGTTCTTTTCAGTATCAATGAAATTGTGAAACTAAACGCAGAGAAAGTGTCGCTGCTCTCGCACTGGTGAGTAATTTTATGAATGCAGATCACTGCGAACATATTGGAACATTCGTTTTTCATTGTAAATGTGCAGGGAAGTTGTGTTGACTGGTCAGGATACAAAAGAAATCAGCAGATTTCCCCTTGGTTGATGGGAATACAATATATGCTTTTATTTTAGCATAGAGCTTCACTTCTTTTCGGTAATAGAAATTCAATTCATTTTATTAATATTATTTAGGTGTAGTATTATTTGTGTTTCTTTTTGCTGAGTTATCTGGTGTTTTGTGTCCACCAATCCTACAGTGTGTAGAGATTTACTGAAAACGTATTTTGTTTTAGTTTTAAAGTTCACATAATTTTTTTTTCAAATTAAAATGCTCGCAAATCAATGCTATGACACGAAACTTCGGATTTCTTAGCCGTTTATGTGTCACATTAAAATATCTGAATGCAGAAATAAAATGTACAGTAAACTCGGTAACAGAAATATTTGTTAATTCCTTTTTGATTCTTTTATTCACAAGGTTCATTTTAATTTATTCCCATATCCTTTAATAATACTTTTCCTTTCCCTGTAGAATTCCATGACTTCTGCATTGAAATTTGATTCAGTTTTAATTATTTTCAACGTTTTTTAAAAAAGGTTGATGTCACGGAACAACAACGGATACTGGTGTTTTGCTTAGAGAATGCCAGTAAGGTCGTTGGTGAAGTGACTGAGAACATTTCTTTATCCATCACTCCCGCTTTTTGGATATAGACAGTTATTTAGGAAAGGTTGCAGATGTGCGTGGAATATCCGAAACCTTTTCAGTATTTGGTTATAGAAAATTGCATGTATCTCGTAAATAATCGACTGTTGATGAAACCGTACTGACATAATATGTTCTCATTGCTACTCTTAACGTGCTTCTTAGTTTTCTGCCGTCTGATCTGGGCCACCCAGTACGTATTTATGAAAATAAATTATTAAATATTTTATTGTGGCCATAATTTAATCGTAGCGTTGGTCGCTCTATGTGAGATCATGAAATCTTCTTCAGAGTAGATTAATCAAATGTATCGAGAGAATGCTTGTTTAAATTGTTCGCGAAAGGAAGTCGTGTTACTGGAATGAAGTAAACCGTAAGCTAATTTGCCAACGATTCGATCCTTTTTTAAAACTTTCTCAGTGTTTCTAGTTATATCCGTGTCTTAAAATGTCTTCTTACAATTTACAGAATTACATAGTATATTTAAAAGTAGCTACTTTAATGGCCGTTCATGTAATACTGGTGTTTGCTGTTAACACCACGTGCGTGAGAGTGCATAAACTGATGAAATGTCACCGAGTCGTTGAAAGCAATCAATTTGCCACTTGGAAACGCAGTCACTCCGGGGCACAGTTCGCCGCATTCGCCGCGCTGTTGTTATTGGCCGAGTGGGTGTTTGTGGAGGCGAAGTTCGCGGCCGGTGCGACTGTGGAACTCGCTGTGGCGCTCGGCCCGGCCGATGTGTGGGGGCGGGAGTGGAGGCCACGCCGTTACTTTGACAAACGGGCCGGAGTTATTGCGACGGACGCTGTCCATGCCTGCGAACGCGCCATCATTGGTCGCGTCCTCGTTGGGGGCCGCGGACCCGCACCGTTTCTGGCATCAATAACGTCGCTGGCCACGGTTGCTATGTTCGCGATCGGTGTTCTTTAAATTCTTCGTCTGCAGTGGCGCGTCAGATACAGCGCTAGCTTTCCAACTCTACGAGACGTGTTTTGAATGTCGGTCCGTGCATTTGGCGCAAAGCATAAGAAATTCTAGGGTTTTTCTGCTCCCACCCCACCTACCATGCCATTGTCATTATCGTGAATATTATTTTAAGTCATTTTACTCGTTCATCATGCTATTGGTCGCAAAGATGAAAGTACCAGAAATCATCGGTAAACTTTCCATTTTACTTTTTTCCCTTTCTCTCCGTACAAACTCAAGTCAGGCTTACCTATTAGCGCCACTTTAAGCTAGGCATGTGCGCACAATCCTAATCTGACGAGCGTGACTCGCGCTGATTTTAGATCTGTGTAGGTGCTACAAGCTGCTTCATTTCTTGCCCAAAGGGGAAGAGTGCACAGGGCCTTTCTTGGAGGGTTCGAACCCGCAAGCGTAGAACATTAGTTTTCACCTTAGCCGTGCGTGTTCCTTAGGTCTCCCAGAAATCTTTAGCCTAAGAAAAACTTCTCGTTCTTCTTCTTCTTCTGCTGTGAAGTGGGCGTGAAAATTTTCGCCTTCTCGCCCGCGCCGCGTCGTGTCGCGTCGCGTCGCGTCGTGTCGCGTCAGGGCTGTTGGAGCGACCGTGTTTTCGCGGCGCCTACCCGTCCTCCGCCCCGCGCCTTTGTCTCCTCAAAGGTTCTCGCGCGCGGCGCGTCAGGAAATGAGGAGAAGCACAAAAGCTCCCCGGGCCGCCGGCGGAACATTTGTTCGTTTCTTCCCGGCTCAAACGCGCCGTCTTCTTCATCTGCTTCTTCTTCTGCTGTGCGGATTCTCGCCACTCTCCTGACGAATTGGAGGAGCGGCATTAAATTTAGCGGAGTATGGATTTTCTTGTCGCCGTCTTGGCTGCCGCGAAGGGTGTATGCGTCTGCAAACAAGTCGCCCCATTGTCCTCCCGCGTTACTCACGGGTCGCGAAGCGGCGGCGGCGGGACGGCGGCCGGGGCCCATTTGTTGAGCCCTGACGGATGCGACGCGAATCCACGAAGAAGGCGACTAGAGGTGAGCGCAGTTTAGCTGGATACGGGATATGATCTTCATATTAACGAGGCGTGGGGTAACCTGGTGGCAAGAGGAGGCGTCACCAAATGGTTAAGCAGAAGAGCACTAAAAAATAAAGGAAATGTTTTTTTATTGATCTAATGGTAATGGGCTAATGTGGACAAAATCTTTATTTTTTTAAATAAAATTTCGGATATTTTACCTAAACCAGACTTTTTATTTTAAATAATAATAATTTCCATTTTTATTATACAGATCATATAATACGTAAAATATAACTTATTTTGTCATTATATTTTTTATATCACAAAATAAAATCCACAATATCTGCAAAGGAATGGTTTGCATTAGAAGTACCTGGTCTACTAGTGTTATCCCTGGCTGTTCCTGAAAAATGCGTGATCCCAACTACCGAGCAGAGAATTGATATTTCGACATTATCCTCCCTTAATTATCGATACTTCTAATATTGATTAATCAAGACACATGATCCAATAGATAAAAAATGAAATAAATTTTACTTAACAATCAAAAAATAGTTAGTATATTTTAATTATATTAGATGGGTACATTGATTTTTTTTTTATATACAATATGTAATACAAGGATTTTACAAAGTTAAGAGGTAAGAAATTAACTTTCCGCGAAGATAGTACTGAGAAGCTGAATGATGAGCCCAAACTTTGATTACAATAATAGTTATTTTATACCAGTAAATAAGTTTTTATATTCATTCCAACCCATTTTAGTGTGTGTATCACGATGATACCGGTACTTACGCACCAACACTAATTAAGGGCATGTCTAAAATAAGAACAACCACAAATATCACACGATCGGGTGCGCTCCCGTTGGCCGTTCGAATTATCCAACTGACCTTCTCGCCTCACTCTCTGACTATTATTCGAGGCGATGCTGGCTGCGTAATTTGGAAAGTGGCATAGGCTATTAGGTTTTGACGACCTGTTCGTTGAGGACAAATGTCTCATTATTGCTCTCGTAAAGCCGGCGCTGTCAAAAGATGCGATAAATGTCAAAACGATGTCATTAGAGAGAGTGGGATTAGGTTCTGACGGTGGGAGCATCGTATTTATTTAGGGAATGGGTGAAATGAAGGATGGTCCCGCAGACCATTCTTTCTCCGCACCATTGATCGCATTGCATAGTGGCTTCCGGAGCCTTATTAGCCAAGGAACGTGAATATTTAATGGTGAAATTGTGATAATGAATGACGCCGGTTGTTCTTGGAGAAAGTAATAAATTTTGTTTGATATAAAACACGTCATTTGACGCGAGAAACTATGAAAGTTCCGTAGCTGTTGAATCCCTTGTCCTGGCAACTAATAGGTTTGCAAAGCATGGCCGTGACAGCTGTAAAATACGCATGTGACGTATCGTGTTAAGGATGGCAAATCGGGAGAAAAAGAGAACAAATGCAATTCTTTGAATAAAGACGTGGAAAAGCGTTCTACAAAAAGGGAATGGCAAAGGCGTAGAGGTAATGGGATAGAGGGAACGCAAAAGTTGAGAAGCAAGATACGGAGGGGGTGAAGAAAGAAGCGTCTAGAATGGAGGAAAGTGCGGCTAAGGTAGAGGGCGAGAAAGCAATGGCGTAAGAGGAGGAAGTGGAGAGCAGCTCCAAGGTGGGGCTGGCGGAGGCGTTGAGCCAAGAGACGGGCGTCGATGCTAATGAGTGACGCGGCGAAGGTGGAGGCACGTGAGTCACTTCCCAGAGCGCGTCCGGCGCCGCACGCGTCGAAGGCTCATAAATCACCGGGACGAGCGCCCGTGACGGCCAGCGGCGCGCGGAGAACGGGCTGCCCCGGCCACCGGAACAGCGTGACACGCGGCGACGCGTCGCGTCGCCCCGGGGCAGCAGCTTCTGTCCGTCTTTCGGCGCTCCGGCCGGCCGCCCGCCGCGCCGGGGCTCCCTTTTGCTTCCGTCCCGTCCACTCGCCCGACCTCGCCCAGGGCGGTCTGGAAGGCGGCCAACGCCCTCGCCTGCCGCCTCGCGGCACCCAGGGGCAGCGCGAGGCCCTGTTTCCTCCAAGTTCATTCTCCCGCTCGCCGTGCGCTCGTTCATCATTCATAAATCTTTCCTCTGTCATTACCCCCAGATATTCTCTATCAAATGCAGATAGTGCAACACTGTCTCGTGGCACTCCTTTCCGCTAAATTCACAGTGCACCGTTGCCTCGTTCATCAAAGATTCCGCTCAGTTCAGTTATTGCGCCCCCTTTCGCGCCTTAAATCAATCCAGCGGGCCAGACGTTGCCCATTCACTTAATTATTCATAAATATTTTGACAATATGCGTTCTCACATACGTACTTGTAGATTTGAACAATAGGTCTAATACTACAGAAGAAACGAATAAACAAGGGATGATTCACCTATCAGGTTGATACCTTTAATATATACCATTAAGTAACAATCTCCAAAAACATTCACTAAAAACGAAAAGCAGTGATTTAGCCTGTGAGTTAACACAAAACAAACAGTAAGTGCATATAATTGCCTTTGTGTCCGCAAGAACATATTTCCTGGAGTTTTCGAAAAGTTTAAAAGTTAATTCTTGTCATGAAAACTGTTTAAACTTATAACAGCCGAAAACGGAGCATGTTTGCCGAAGTGAAGCCCGCTCGTATACAAGAGGTCTCGTTGAGAACTTTGCGGCCCTTCGCCCGGGCATGTAGGGCTCTCAGGTGGCTGATGGGCCTTCTCTCCGAGGGAGTTGGATGCGCGTCGGCCCTGCAAATGCGAGTGTGTGTCAGTCGTATTCTTCTTGGTTGTACAGTTCAGCACGATAGTGTTACAGCTCCGAACGCATAACGCTTCGAGCACTAAATCCCACTTTAAGAGTATTTTTTTCCGAGGGCTTTTATCCAGCCCATTGCCGGTGACCATTTACGCTCTCTTTCGACCATACACATATATCAACACTAGCGGGCTCGTCTGATCTAGGGTCAGCAGAACGCGAGGCCCTTCGCGACAACACATTCATGAAAGGCAAATGACAAACAACCATACCCAAAGCGGAGCTCGAACCCGCGACCGTTGGGATCGAAGCACCGAGTCGGTACACGCTCTTAGCCACCTCCGCCACGAACGGTTGTTCCTGAAGAGATTACGCGCTCAACATAATGAAAAGCCTACTGCATAAAAACTTACAATATAGTTGGTATTTAAATGTTTCCCTGGTTTCACTGTTAATTGAATCACCCCTGAAATATCGACATTTACGTTTGAATAATAATAATAGTAATAATAATAATATTATTATTATTATTATTATTATTATTATTATTATTATTTATTATTATTATTATTATTATTATTATTATTATTACGTACAAATATTACAAGAGGCAACAGAGGCCTTTGAGGCGCAGGAATGTGTATGAGACATGTGCGTCTGTCGGCGCGGAAGAAAGCGGCTCCCGAATTTCTCTGCCCTCGCGAAGCGGGGCGCCATAAGCGCACGCGCCGCGTGGCTTCTAAATGAAGACTTTTTTCTAAGACATCAACTATGTCTCTCTGCTTTCCCTGCCACAGCTTTAGGGACCCCATACGCTTTTTGAAAGCTACAGTGTTTCTTGCCCTCACAGGGAGTGGAAAGAGAGCATATCAGCTATGAGCAGCTAGCCCGACGGTTTTTTCAATGCTTTGCCGATTTCTAAACTTTGTTACTAAATGGGGTGGGATTTAGATTGAAGTGGGCGTACGCGCTGGCATTGGGAAGCAAGCCTTTTGTAACGAGCAGCCACAAACGCATCCCGCGAAATATGTTGGGGTCGTCTTCGTCGTCAAAGTGTAATATTTCTTTTTGTTCCAAATGTCTGTAGTCTTCAAGTATATCAGTATATTGTTGCCGAAACTAATACAAATTACAAATATGCATATGTTATACCAATATGTTAATATGCCGATACAAATTACAAATTTTTAATCAAAGGGTATTGAATAAAATCTTTTCTGGAGTTCAGAATGCTGTTCTAATTAAATTTTACGCCTTACTTTAATTTTGTTGCATAGTAAATCTCTTTTCGGGCACACATACAGCTCTCTAGTCTTACTGCAGACATGTCCGACTGACTGTATTAAGTATTTTCCCTTCCTAAAACCTGGTATTTACTTCAAGTTTAACGTCTTTCTTTTTCAGTTTGAATCAAACACTGGAATAAAAAGTGCAGTGTATCGAGACACCGGTATTTTTTATTCCAGTACCATAGAAACAGCATACCCAGTTTTGACATTTTACATACAGCAATGTCGATGTATCAGTATTTTCAGGAAAACCGTTCTGACCCTAAAAGAGCGTTCTCAACATGGTAATATAAGCAGTATTATTGATATTTTTTGTACGGAATACAAAAAACGCTTCAGATTTACAAATGGACTACATTTCTGCTGAGAAGTGCGGTGTGTGAAATATTGCAATATAATATATTTGTACACAAAGTAATAGTCATTTCACCAAATGCAATGCAATTGATGACTTATCGTTTTTGTGAAGGTAAACCTGAACGTATTTATTGGTATTAAGAGAAAGCGTTCTAATATTTCTAATCAGGGAACCAAGCTCTCTGAATCTGAGCACATCGTGCAGATTGATGGGCATCATGAATGTCAGTAGATTAAGTGCAAGAAATATTCACTTATTTTTATAGATTATCTCCTGAAGAATCTCTTTCGCATGCTTTATTAGTTTTCTGCTGTCATTTTTTGCATTCGTTGTTTCTTCATTTGTTCATGAGAGAACATTGAGAAACTTTGAATGTTCCAAATCATTTACATAAGACCACAAACTTGAATTTGAAAGAAAGCGAGAGTGGCTCTGGGCACTTCACTCAAACTGTTTTAAAGTGCTAACTCATCGAGTATCAAAGTCTGTAACTGGAATTTACACAATGTTGCCTATGTGCTCGTTTGAGTTGGCATTTATTTGCACCGTTTACAAAGTGGACAACTTTTTACTAACCGTCTTTTTAACTTGGCTTTTGATGAGTGCCTACACTCTCTTTCTTGCTAGAACACTTGCCTTAATCATCTCGTGTGAACGCCAGTATTCAAGGTTATTCACTAGTTCTGCCACATTTCATTTGCAGTTGAACAATATTGAGTCGTATAGTTTTGTGTTTAATTTTATCATTAAAGCAGCGGTTTTTTTTAAGTTAAATAATCCTAATCTATAGAAAGGTAACATTTCTATTAATCAAATACTCACTAAGGAGAATGACTATTAAATGTATCCACAGTAATTACAAATAAGTAAACATCAGCGATAAAAATACAGATATACTGAATCATAAATTTTATCGATTTAGAATATAATCTCAAATACATCGATTTAAAACTGAAATCTCCTGACTTCGTTTCATACGCATATTAATACTACCTGTAGACAAGTCTGTTTTTAAAACAAACGCGCAAGTATCATAACGTCAGTGCGCCTTGCAGGAGAGATACTTCATGGTAAGGGCGACTCGAGAAAATGTATGAGGGGGGCATTTTATAAAATTGAATAATTGCAATTTTCAAAGTAATAGCAAGTGATAACATTAGTTTGATAATTGCAATGTGTTGTTAATATTCACAAAATTCTAAACGCAATTAATAAAGACACATAATCAACGAAAATCAACAAATGTGTCAAGTTGGAAAATGTACAAGGAAATGTTTTAGTTTTTCTTTCAAAATTGTTTCATTTTGACCTCGGTGCCAATTAATCGCTTCTAAATCTAAAAATGTTTAATATTTTATTAATAATTTAAAAATAAATTCTCGGAATGTCTATGTCTTTGAAGAATATCTTTGATGTCTTTAAATATAATTATTGTCACTGTGTGTTTTGTGAGAATGCCATGGTCTCCTTTGAAACCACGCATGCCTGAAGGTGGCTCCTCACATTCGTCATTCGCGAAGTAACGAACTACTGCTCGCCCAAACCCGAACAGCTGATGTGTTCGGCTTTCTTTGATGTGTCATAAAGTGAGACGCGCGTTGGGTGAAGCGAGCACCGAATGTTCGTCACTCGGCAAATAGCAACAAATCATCCACACTACTCGGGATTCGGCGACCGGTGGCTCGCTACTCGCCGAATAGCGAATGTGTGGAGCCGCCTTGACGTTGTGAGACAGCGGTGTGGTTCCGCCGGGCGCCCGGTAGAGTGCGTGTCGGCCTCGCGAGCGGCGCCCGAGAAGAAAACGCGTCCCTTTCGCGCGGCGTCCGCGCCAAGGACGCTCCTCTGAGCAGGAGGCAGATTCTTCAGCGGAATGACAACTGACTCGATTATAGAGGGTTTGTCCCACTTCTAAGCAAGGCTGACAGCTAAAACACAGCGGGAATTTATCAATAGAGGGAGGAGAAGATGATTCTGACAAAAAATCTCATTTCTGAGTGTAGGTGAGGGGAAAGGGTTGAGGCCCTTTCCTGAGAAGGCGATCTCTGTGATGATTTGCTATTCTCTTCCACTGCACGATGGAGGGATGAACGGCGATACAGCATGGTATTATAGTTTGGGTGATTGTTCTAATTGTGATCGTGGTGGTATGAGTGGTGTATCAAACCACAACTACGATTCCGCAGCATTGGACTTCGCGGCCTTCACCTTTAGAATTTCGACGCCGCTCTAAGCCCCTGCGTCACCATGGTCGCCAAACGAGACGATGCTGCGTGATAATTAATTCCTTTACTGGCAGTGTATTTCATAATAGGGCTATTTAAGGTTAGATTATATCCTTTCGTTTACTTCTCTCCAGCAATAGCATAACAACACCGGTTCCTTTTCTCTTATTATTCAAATTGTTTTATGAGAGAGGATAGAACGATTCGAGAACTTCGAAAAAGTTCTATGGTTCTGTTTCAAGAAAATTTAGAATTCGTCTTACCTCAAGTCCAACTATCGCTTATAATATGTAGTTATTTACCAATGGACAGATAGTTTTACATTACCGGGAGTTTCAGGAAAATATACTTATGGGTTTCATGTTCAAAATTTATTTAATTGACTCTTTGATATAAGTTTTTGTAAACCTTTGCTATTACTGGTCTTAAGGCACATTGTATTAAATAATAGGAAGATGACATTCAATTCGTAAGATACAAAAAGTACGAAGAAAAATAGCAAATATTGAATTCTCAACTACACAAGTCAGTGGCAACATCTGAATTGCATAACTGTTTTAATCTGAGCTGAGTGTTGTATTCCTCAACGAAAGGCATTATTTTACTCTATTACAGGATGGGTTATGATCTATGTTTATGAAATATTTACCAGTAATACTTAACTAGCTTTTCTGCACCTTCATACAATACAAAAACACAATTTTGAAATGTATCACTTTTCTTGGGCACCGACAATAATGCATCTAAGCCGATGCCTTGTAACATTTATTTTACTCTTTTTATTACAGGATGGGAATTTCCATTTCTGTAACGTATGGTCATTACAACCAACGCGTATTATTTATACGATGCATTTTTTATGTTGAACATTCAATATACATAAAAAGAGGTAATGTTGAAGTTCAATATACTCCGTTGATATTGTCTGTACTCTTTGGGAGAAACCAGTCATTATACGACGTCATTACATGCAATGTGATATTATTGTTGTAATTCTTTTCGTTGAGATAAAAGGAAAAGAGAAGTGTATTTTTTGGCGCCTACGTATCGCAATCTCCCTTGTAGAGGGTAGGCCAACTGCCTTGGGCTGGCCCAACGTCCCAAGGGAGGAAGAAAACCTTGGCGTGCACCTCCGCGCCGCGCCGCGCCGCCGGGGAATTTACCGTTCAGTGGGACGCGAAGCGCGTGGCTGCATCGCGGGGTCGACCTTCGACTCTCGAGGGGCGCGACGCGGAGCGAGGGAAGCGGCCCAAGGCGACGCAACGCGCCGACAGGCGCTCTCCGCCGACGCCGCCCGCCTCACCCCGCCCCGCCCCGCCCCGCCCCGCCCCGCTCCGCCCCGCCCCGCCCCGCCCCGCTCCGCCCCGCTCCGCTCCGTCCCGTCCCACCCCGCCCGGCCTCGTTCTGCCGTCGACTTAACCGGCACAAAGGCCCTACGTCTCAAACCACAAACTCAACGCTGCCATGAGCACGTAGAACGAAGACGGAGGAGGCGGAGTGAGACGCAGGAGAAAGGAAAAGTGCCGCCGATCCGTTTTGTTCACAAAATCCACGTGAATCGGGCTGGGATCGAACCCCGCTCCAGCGGGGGAACATAAGCAGTGGACCTGCTGCTGAGGGAAGAAACATTCGTTTCAAATGTGCTCCACGCATATTTCTTCATTTTGTTGATGGCAGAAAAAGCAAATACTGTTTTAAAAACACAGGTCCACGCACGGAGTCTACATCTCCTGAACTTTGACGTGCGTAGCCAGGATTTGCACCGTGACCGAGATATCCAAATATCAAAAAAGCTCGCTATCAAAATCATTGGAATTCTGATTTCGATGCCATTTATTGTGGCCCACAAAAGGTCATTCGTCACAAGAAAAGTCTCTCACATCCGTGTGGCACGAGAACTTACGCACCTAGCCCACGCAGTCTTTCGGATTCAACACACCTTAATGTAAATTTAGATTAAGTTTAGATACAAGGTTTTTTTCTAGTAAATTCAGAAATTCGAAACCATTCTAATGCGTTTCATTGCGTTATGCATGATATCCCGCCTGATATATCATGAATAGTTCGTCCCCTCCCCAGTTTCAGAGCAGCCGAAGAAAACTGCCATGATCAACAATGCCGGGAAGTCAAGTGTGGATCACTCGTAATGTTAATATGGCCCGCAACCATATTAAAGGTTGTAGGTGTGGCCCTTGACGCCTTGCAAGTTGGGACACTCGTGGTCTAATGTGAAGCGAGCTAGTAAACTGCTCGCGGACACAAGCTGACAGTGCAAGTGCGTAGTGTAAACGCGGCTGTGAGCTTGGATGGAGAGACTCGCCTGCGCTTGTATCGTCCTTTGCGGTCGCGGGGCTGCGATGTGAAGGAAAGTCAAAACCGGAAGGAAGTAGAACCTCTTGGAAGCCGCTGCACCCACAGCTCGGGAGTAAAAACCTTCTGCGGTTACATGGCTCTGTGTTTTACGTGCTTTACTGCTGGGAAACTCCCAAAGTCAGCTGGAAGGACAGTTCTCACCGGGAGGTGCTGTTCACTAACGGCATGTCGTTCACCTCAAGGGTTAAAGCTCTGGTATGAAATGGAGACGGAGAAGTGCTAAGCGATCGAAGTGTCGGAACCTTTCGTTCTAAATAATTTCAGAACATTGCAGTGGTATTGAATCAGACCCACATTCTTTCTGGAAAACTATCGAGAAAAGAAGTTTTTGTCGTTCGTGTAGCATATAATGGGACACTTTCTGTGTAAATCTGTAAATTGAAATGAATTTTGCACATTTATTTAAAGAATGGATTGAAGTTCGGGAAACGGTCGGTTAGATGTTAGATTCTAAATGTATTGAGACGCATAAAAAACTCAAAATCACAATTCTGTTGGCCGAATAGAATTAGAGAAATAACTAGAGACGCTTCAGCATTATGTAGCGTAATTAAATATACACAATTCAGAAAGAGTCGCATCTGGTCATCTGATCAAATTTAGCGAACAGCTATAATAAATTATGAGAATGGTCTCTTTGTATTCTGTCTTCGAATAGGAATTCTGAGGTACCCTGTCACAGTATGCTCGTGTGTTCAATGCCATCTAAAAAATTGCTCTCTTGGTTTGAAATTTCGCGGAGAATCCGAGGCTTACTGACGTTCCCTCGCCCCCTACCGCCAGTAATGAAGTAGGAGGAAAGAAGCTGTATCAAGTATCCCATTTTCGTGATTCCGCCCAGGAAACGCCCTGTATTTCCTGCCGCGGGCCTCTCCTCGCTCTCGTCGGAGTCTCAAATACCCGCGGTCTCATTCATTCTCCCGTCGTTCCGCAAAAGACCCCGCTTCCTCACGCGAAGGAGAAGCGCGGGACGTGAAAGCTGCGGGCGGGACAGTGAGGGTGGCGGAGGGGGTGGGGAGGTAGCACAGGCGTAGTTGCGGAGGAAGCGGAGTCGGGGGCGTAGCGTAGTAGGTGTGTAGGCGAGGCAGGAGATGGCGGGGGGGGGGGGCTGTAGGGTTGGTGCGGGCGCTGGATCAGTCGGATGCCGCCGCCGCCGCCTCCGGTGCGGAAATGATGTCGGGGCGGTGAGGGGCGGGGCGGCGGCGGCAGCGGAGACGGAGCGACGTGGGGGGCGGCGGTGGCGCTGGTAGCTTTAGAGCTGGAGGCGGAGGACGCCTTGACGTATGGGCAGATCTCCTAATGGGAGTGGTTTTGTGGGGGGTGTCTCTTGTGAATGGAGCTCTAGAATTCTAGCGACGGTGACAGAAGCGAGCATATTACAAAGGGCAAGCGAAGTGGGGTTGAGAAAACTCGTAATGACTACATAAGAGTATTACTAGCTCTATGTAAAAGAAGTGTCGCCGCAAGTCTTACATAGTGTCTACGTTTTGCTGGGTAAATGCGGTTGGAGGGTTGTGGGGTTGGATAAAGGGTGTGATGAGTAGTTGGCATTGGTAGTTAATGGTGGCTGCAGGTAGTGGTTGAGTCGTTGACCAGATGGTAGTGAGTGGAGCAGCGAAAAAGCGACGACGGGGATTGGCTGGAGGCTTTGGCTTGATGTGATACTTTGGACTGACATACTGTTAGGGGTGAAAAAGCGGCAAAGGACGCACCACAGATGGTTAAGGGGGTGTGCTTTTGCGGGGAGACGTACAGTGACTCGAAGTACTAGCGAGACAGGAGGAAATAGATAATAATTTATTTTTGGAGTCTCGCTTGTGATGATAAACAACGTAGGAAGAAAATTTTCGCAATAACAGAAAGTATTAAGTGGATAACTGGACACGAAAGGCACTTCAATTATTCCGACAATACTTCCTGCATGGGAGTAAGTAATTAATGTGGAATTAAGGAAGATTATGGTGGAGATAAGGCTGATGGGATAGGTTCGGATTAAAGTGAATACGTCGGTTTATTGCAGAGGTAGGGCAGAGAACGGCGGCATTGGTAATAGTGCGGGATTCGGGATGTGATTGGACGTAGAGATAGTGATAGTGAGTCGGATGATGGGCGAAGGCGAATCGCGAATTGTTGTGTTGCTTTCATCAGACTGCTCTGCGATGCTGCCTCCAGTACTTTCTGCGAGAAGCAGTAGTTCCCCTCTAGAGGGGGACTTCGAAAACTGGTTCGCTCTTTCACTCTTGCGAGGAAGAAACGACGGCAGTAATGAAAGACGTTGGTATCGATTCTCCTGTACTCATAATTGCCATCTCACTAAAAATCCAATTGTAAAAGAAAATTCTCATTAGACGTTCTCATTCTCAGTATAAAACAAAAAGTACGTACTGCCGCCCCCAGTTGTGAAGGTGACTCAAGATGACGGTAGGGTAAGTCGGTTCAAAAGGGGAACGGAAACTTCTGTCATCACACGCGCATCCCGTGCATGCACTATCCAGCAGTTTTTTCTTTCTTTTTTTCTTTTTCTTCCCTTCTTTTTCCTTTTGTCGACCTTTAGCGGAAATGATGGTGATATTGGACGATTTTGGCTGTTTTGTCGGTGGCCCAGGTGCGGGGGCGCGCGGGAAGGATGACAGCGCGATCGGCCTCGTCGGGGGCGAAGGGCGGAGGGGGCGTGGCCGGTGATTAATGGCGCCGGAGATTGAGCGGCGCCCGGGGCCAGGGTTGCCAGATGGCTTGAGAGCCTTTCCCCCGAATGTCCTACAACTCCCCAAATAAGCACCTTTCACTAAAATGTCTGTAGTTTTTAATACCAACGTTGGAATACGTTGAAAATTCTTATGAAAATGATGGAATCCTTCACTAAGAATTACATCAGCGATCGTAATAGCAAGATATATCTTGGTACTTTTTACCATACAGATGGAATTTAACCCCTAAACTTTGAGCCGTTATTGACCTATTTATGTTACAGTTCCACTAAGTTTGTCTTTAAAGACGTGTTTGTTCATTTTCTTATTATAAAATGATAATTTTATATCTACGTTTCCAAATAAACATTTTATAATTGTCACATTAGCGAAGAACTTAGATGACTTCACCCTTGGTGTTTGGTGGTCAAATAGTTCTTTTACCTGCTAACTGCTTTTTTATATTTATATGTCCCCGATTTTCTATACAAATACGTGTTAGAGAAAGATATTTTTCGCCTAACAATATTCTCGAGATAGTATATATCGCTAGGGCTACTCCTTCTATGTCTTCGAAACCGGAAGCCACTTACGAAAGAAGGCGAAATAATATTGCTGGTATAAATGAAACTTTCGAAAAAATATTTTTAAAACCATGTACACAAAGGAGATTTTATATTATTTATATTCTTAATTACACGGCATGATTTAGTTCTGTAGCATGGAGTTGTTAGTTATAAACCAAAAAGTCGGCTACTACTATTTTAACGTCCGCTGCTATGGCCACGGGCCATATGCGTTGTTTAACTGATTCGTTTCTGTGGAGCTAAGCGAATGTTTAAGTATTGAATTTATAAAAATTTATTACAATTTTGTCACTAAAATTAAAAAGTGTCATACTTATGGTGCTCAATTTTAATAACAAATTACATTTTCAAAATTTAACGATTTAAAAAAGTGACTTTTTCCCCCATCACTTTATTTTCCCATTTGTTTCTTTTACCAACAAAAATACCCCTTTTGGGGGCTGTAAGACAAGCAATTTGGCAACCCTGCATGTACCATCGGGGTGTCGCGGAAGGCGTGTCGATGCGAGCGTTTTCAGTTTTCGTGCAGATCCCTACCGAAGCGAAACTCCTCTAGGACGGATCCTCTGAGAATACCTACTGAAGGTCGTACCTACAGAAGCACTTCTTAGGAGTGGGAATCGAAGACAGTTGTTTTGTTTTGATTCTCCAATTATTTGCTATCTTTTTGGCCCCTGTGTAATTGTTTTAAAACAACTGCGCAAAATTGGCTTTTGAAAAGAGATAAAATAAATAGATTATTTTTTAATTATCTTTTAATGTGGTTAAATTGGAAACACTACGTTCAGTAACAAAGGTCAATCCAACCAGTCTTTTTCTTTAGTTTTCTTTTTCTTTTATTTTTTAGTCTTATGCCTCCACATGTGATAATGGAAATGCGCTCGTACAATACGCAAAAATATAATGGTTGTTTTGTAATTTACTCGTACAATAATTATATCCTTTCTGTAATAAATAAAAACCCCTTGTGGATCTAATATACTACACATTCGCGCATTTTACTCACTTTTGCAATTTTCGAAAATTTAGAAAGTTCGACGAAAATAAGACCTTCCCCATATTTTTAAGCCCCATTTGCTCCACCCGTGTAATTTTTTTTAAGTTTATAGATGTTAAATGAATATTTACTCTTTTAAAAATTCCAATACCAGTGCAGTCAAAATAAATATTACTTTCCATTTTTATAATTTGTATTGTACGATTTGATATGTGAGATACTTCATTTATAATGTCTTCTTTTTAAATTCCGACTTTCATTAGTGACGTTTTAATTCCTCTAGTAGATGGTGTCCTAAAGCTCCAGAATTGATTTTTTTGAATAATCTCGTTATGCCTATTGTTCGCTAGCGATATATAATTATTGTTTTAAAAATGTTGAAATATCTGCACCTACATGTAATTCTTCATCCTTTAGATGCTGACTGCAACTTACTATATGGCAGTTTATGGTCTATGAAAATAATGGAAAATAGCATCATGGCGGAAATAAATATTTGTCATAGTTACACTATATAATAGAAAAAAAAAATACACCAGTAAATGGAACTTTCAGTGGCTGGTCGCATATTCAGAAATTTCCAGGAAACCGTCGGTGAGGCACAGACTATACCGACCCGTGCTGTTGTGAGAAAAAGGGGAAGTTTCCCTACCGTACTTGTCATGAGATGCAGAAGTACTTCTGACAGTTGTCCCGAAATTTCCACCGAGAAGTTCCGTGTCGACTTTTCGCCGGCCGCGAGTTGTAATCGGAAGCGCGCCCGAAGTCTGCGGGCGGCGTGGCGCGAGCGGAAAGAATCGATTTCCTCTCGAAAGTTCTTTAGGCGCTCCCACACGGCGAGGAATCAACACTGAAAGCTTTATACAATTGTGATAGATCTCTTTTTAATCGCTTCTTCTTTGCCTGGGTTGCCAAAGACAAGTTAGCTGTCGTACATTTCTGTCATTCGAACGATCGAAAAGAAATTCGCGCTAGAAATTTCTGACTTCTGGTTTCATATTTTTCGTAACAATGTTCCAATGTTTACCTCAATGCTCGTTGCAATTTCTAAAGGAACCACTTATTCAAGCGCATGGAGCACTCGATTTCATGTTTCATTGAGACACACAACTTATTCAAAATAGAGGGAAGTCTACAAAACTGTGTTTTTATTGTAAGTACAGGATTTCCTAGAAATTTGTGAATAATGTATTCGCGTCTAGATTGATGATAGACATAAACGTCTCGTATTAATACCGCTTTGTACTCCTTGAATCTTTTAAAAGTACACTCCAGGCCAATTTATTGTTTGAAAAATCAAACTCACTTTATAATACCTTTTAAAAAATAATAATAATAATAATAATAATAATAATAATATAATAATGGTAATAATAATGGTATTAATAGTGGTAATAATAATAATAATAATAATAATAATTATTATTATTATTATTATTATTATAAATAATCACATTAAAATAGTACCTATAAAATCGATGAGGGCGATAATAATAATGATTGATAAAAGAAGCAAATAATTTCTGTAGATGACTTTTCTTTATAATCAAATATTTCATATGCCATGTGGAAATTGCGAAGGAGACATTTCTGATTTATGGAGGGAGCGTGTGCGACGGGCAAGTGGGCTGGAAAGACTCGTGACGGGAAGACGACCTGATCGAAATCCTGGTGGAATCGATTAAATAGCCCTTGCAGGAAATCAAGTTTTTCCAATGGAAGGCACCCCGTGCGCCAGCCAATTCATTTTCCGCAAGTCATGCGCTGCACTTCCCCGTCGAAGCAAGAAGTCGATCTCGTTGCAATGGCGACCGCGCACGAGTCTCGTCCTCGGACGGACGTGCATGTCACCACTTGGCAACCGATGGCCTTGGAAAGGTGACCAATGTTAATGGAGAAAAATGCGAATAATTACTACTTTTATAACCTCCACCATATCTCCTTTTTATTCTACTGTTATATTATTTCTTGACAGCTGGGCAACGAGCTGCGGTGTTTCCGTGTTCTGCTCCTAGAAGTGTAGTGGATGACGCGCGTTGCCAAGTGTTCCTTTGCGGGACTGTATTGCCGTGTTGAGACATCACGGGCCGATAGATTTGGAAACCATGTAGCGTCCTTACTTGGAGGTAAAGGGTCTGAATCAGACACTTCACACATATTTACTAAAGGGTAAAATACCTCAGAAGTATGCACAACACTGTGGAAGTACAGTACATCTAGACCAGAGTTCCTTTTCTGCGATTTACAACAGTACGTCCATTGTACCCAATTCCCTTGACGATTGTGATGCCATTTTCATTTGGGAACCGCCCAGTTGTTTCCGCGTGTAGGCCTCCCTCGCGGGAGTTGGCCATGAGAAGAGTGAGGCGGTATTCCACGCGCTTCAGGGTTGTCTCGGCTGTCGCCGGGGAGAACCGTAAGCCGTGGCAATTTTTGCGTCGTCAGGCCTCTTTCTCCTCCTCCGCCGCCGCCGCGCGGCGGTAAACGCTCCAGCGTCCGTGCGTCCGCTGGGGGGGGGGTGGGGGTGGGATTCGAGGCTGAAAAACGGGCCGACGCGCCGCGCCGCGCCGCGCCTCGCGCGGGGATAAAGGCGACGCGGCGCGGCCCGGCGCGTTTCATAAATCTTCCTTATCGAAGCGCGGTGCGGTGCGGCGCGGCGCGGCGCGGCGTCGTGTCACGCGCTGGATCTCCGGCGTGGACGAGTAGGCGCCCTGCGTGGGCGACTGTTGTGCACCGCGAGCACAGGCGCCGCTTGTTCTGTTGTCAGGGCATGCGGTCCGATGCTTTTAAGGGAAACTCAATTGAACCTTTGCTTTCATTCCACTGACGATGCAAACGTCGCTTCAAAAAGGTTATTATTTAATGAACACGATAAAGTAATGTACGTATTCAGTAAGGTTTGGCATTCGTATGTTATGTCAGCATATTTTGTAATTCTGCTAAAAAATCCCTCTTTCGGAAAAATCTTTTTGACGTTCTGCATTGAAATATTATAGTACACTGTAATAATACCCGATGTGTAGGAAAGTAAAGAAAAGAAATGGAATAACAGAGTAAAGCATGTTTACCTGGAATTGGCTATAATCTTCTGCATGAGATTAAATCCAGGTCCTGTCTAAATATGACAGACACTTTCTTCGTGCAAAGCACACCGCTTCTAATCGTTGTCATTGCTATTCGTTACTAGCAGGAAACGTAATGTGAAAGAGAGCTAGAGTTCACGGCCCCCTTACAATGCAGACATTGCTTGTTGTGATATAAAAACAAAAGTTTCGTTTTAAAATTCTTAAAGATATTTTCTTTTCTTTACGTTTTCATCTCAAATTGGCCTGTTTCTTATCCATGATTGACTTCTTAAGGTCAGTATTCCGTAGGAGATTACTGCCGGTTCGCAGTTTATAAACTTACGTATATAGACAGGACAGCGCAATGCGAATCGCAGCATATAAGTAAACGACCCAAACTCAGCAGCTCAGGTGAAGGTCGACTACAGGAACTCTTCCCTAATAATCCCGAGCAGCGCTCAAGATGTGGAATTTGAATACTGGCAGGCGCACGGAGAAGAGTGATTATGTATAATGTGATCCACGAAGAAGTGACCGGTAGTGGTAGCTCAGTGCATCAACTGATGTCACTGCAGCGCCTCTAACCGGGAGGTCCTAGGTTCCCACTCCCCACGGCGGCAGGATTTTCGACACTAGCTTTTCAGCTAGGTCGAATTCAGCTGCTGTCTGGAGGAGAATTCTAGCGGCCGGCTGATCTGATCGGTAGTTTTCCGTGGTTTCTCCGATCAACACCAGGCGAATGCCGGAGCAGTACCCTACCAAACGGGCCACGGACCGCGCGCGATCTGTCCTTCCTCTTCCTTGTCCTATCCTCTCCCCTTACACACACACACACACACACACACACACACACGCACACTAACGTGCACTACACTACCACATATTCCGGGAGACCGGTCGGGAGTTTAGAGCTTGTCCCGGCTGGGGAGGTGCCCCGTTGGTGGGAGAGTCCTGGTTAGGGGGAAACCCCACTAGCCGACGGTAAGTCGGCGCCGGATCTCGCCATCCAGCGGGGGAAGATCACCGCCATCTCCCGAGAAAAATAACATGCACTACACTAACGGGACTAATGATCGAAGTAGTTGACGCGCCCGGAAACACGAAAAAATCAATCAATCAACGAAGAAGTGTGTTTGTATGAATATGTCCTAATTGCTTTGAATTCTTTATCACCACCCAATTGACTGGTTCTATTAAGAATAGCGTATTTTGAGAATATATTACATAATGAATAGTGGCAGAGTGGCACTGGTGAGAGGCAGAGGGAACCTGACTGTCTGCTGGAAACGCATCCAACATCGATGACAAGGCTTCGGCGAGCGTGAGCGGTGAAACCTAAGAGTAATGCGAGAAACCCACTGACACGTTGAGCTACAAAGAATGAAACGTCTGATTGAGACAGTAGCTGAAGCGCAAGAAAATAAGGCTCTCAAGAGAGGGCTACTCAGAACGATTTCGAATTGTTTTGCGCCGTTTAAAAACGCGCAAATTTTAAAACTTGATGGAAGTCAGTCCCATACATACCAATTATACATCCAATATAATAATACATAAGTATGTGTATATGCATATTATCGTCTTGATAAAGAAGAAATTTTAAATCTGTATGTCTTAAAGGTTAAATGTACAAATTGATGAATATTTACTGTTTCCTTTTAATTTAAAATAATACAACATGACGACTACGACCTCAATACAACATGACGATTCGGGTGCAAATATCAAGTCCTAGTTTTTCCCGCTTTCCGTTTAAATACTAGTAGCTATTCAGTTACTAAGCAATGTAATGTTTAGTTGACTGCTACTATTCCTGATCTAATCGAAAATGATTCCTATTTTCTAAAACTAAATGATTCGTGACATTTGGGGAAACTACCATCGTCCAATACATAACAACGTAAAGGAACCTCTTCGCCACCCATTATTAGACAGACTCTCTCATGCATTTTTCAAAATTTCGATTTAAATTCAAATTCTAGAATTTTCCTGTGCAGTGTGTTATTATAATTTTTCAGTCGCAGTTGCAGTTCGTGTCTAATGGCCGATCGGGGCATCCAATTCTCATTCAATTTCTTGGGCGCGCATCTTCGTCCCGTGTCCCGAGGTGTTCAATAGTTATGACCGAAGTAGTTTGCCGTCCGTGTGCATACCTATACCCTGTTTCTCGTGCGATTCCATATCTCGTCAGAGCTAGGGGAAGGACGAACGTGCGTTCCTAACGTTATTTTTAATGTTGCCATTATCGTCTATTTTATTGATAATAAGCGAGAATGAATAAAGGGAATAATGAGTTGTTAAATGTATATATTTTTCCATTCACTTCTTTTTAAAGAGCCCTAATTTTATCGTAAAAATAAACCATATTTCCGATATTGCTTTATTTACGTTGAATTTTAATGTATACGAAACAAGATGGTTTGGGTTCGGTCTTAGTTCTTTAATTTTGTGGGTCATAAATGCAACCGCCTACGAACTGTACCATGAACTGTCACTCCTTGATGGACATTTACGAAAAAGATTAGAAACGGAGTGTACTGGAAGAAAAGAAACCAGTACGTTTTTATCTCGTATGTCCCACTTGGTAATTTGCTTGAGCTTTAAAAAGCATTCGCCGCGTCTCATACCGTCAACCACTCGCAAGAAACAAAAGCAAAACCGCGCCTCGCGCTGTGCCTAAACGCTTTCGTCTGCTGACCCGGATTAAGCGGAGCAAACCGCGTGCGCGGGCGGAGCGGCGCGTGTCTCGCCCGGGAAGTGTGCTGAGCACGGGCGCCACGGCGCCGAGACGAGGAGGGGGGAGGGAGCGTAGGCTCATTTATGATGCGCGCGCCATGCAGCCAGCAGATTCAGTTTCTTTCGTAGGAATGTTTAAAAAAAATATTTTTCTGCAATATGTTATTCATTTTCATTATAAACGTTTTAAAAATAATTGTTTCGTTGTTCCGCCTTAAGGGGGACTGGGCTGCATGCTTGCACTTCGTCGCTTCTCAATTGGAGGACGGCGCATCGCTCGGGCCCGGAAGATGGGAAGGACTGGATGGGGAAGGAAGGATCGCGTGCGGTCCTTGACCCGTTGTTTAGGATATTCCCCTCCAACCGCCTGCAGTACATCAAGGGAATGGACGTAAACGAACGTGTTCAGAGAATGCGACCTCTTGAACTTTCATCCAGGCAAAGGTCTGCCTCGTTTGGCTACATGGGGGCTGTCGAAAATCTTAACACCGGCGTTGGGACGAAAAGAGTCTCCTGGCTTACAAAACTTCTCTTTCAGTATCACCTCTACAGTGTCGCTTCTAGTTAACTTTAAAATTATGTTTAAATAAATATTTAAATAAAACACTTCTTCATAAGTGAAACGTATTATTGATTTTCGACCCATTATTTACATATTAAATAATACATTACAGTTAGATTTTACGAACATTTACAAGACTACTGTATTAAAATCGTCATTTTTGGCTTCCTTCGTATTACGGTTAGTGGTATGTTGGCTTGGCCATTATTCGAAAACTACTTGGGAACAAGAAACAAATTAAGAATGTAAATTGTCCCGAACTTGCACACTGCCATGAACTAGAATATAAGAAATAATTAATGGCGTTAATCTAAATGCCTTGGGGTGTTTCTTTGTCAAGTTATTAAGTATGTTTTGGTTAACGTTCACTCAGTCAAAGGATATATTAGAGAAAGTTGAATTGAGGAGAAATGAGATTTCTCAATTGAATTTCCTGCATTCATCAATTCCAGGAAGCTTGTGACTGGAACATCATAGAGACATAATACAGTTGGTGCAATGATCCACTGTCTGCGCACGCCGTATTTTCGAACTGACTCAACATCTTAAAAAACATTGATTGGTAAGGAACACTTTCCTCTATTCACATTTTAGCCTTATCTCGTTTCCACGAATGTTTGGGAATTATCTAGTGAGGTCATGTGCTACCCATCCTTATTCTGTTCTATCAGCTATCAGAGAGACGAATCAAGTTTATTACGTAGGCACTTTGTAGGAAGAGATGAGCAGAACCCAGCTGCAGCTAAAAAACAGAAATGTTCAACTACTCTTGAATAAAAATGCGACCGAAATTAAAGAGATCAAATAAAAACAGATATCAACAGCGCCAATCTCTACCGAACATTATTTACTCTTATTACATTCACAGTATTATCAGTTAATAGTGTGATTATTGCACTGAAATCTGTTGGGTATGGTTTCAGGATCACATCCACAACAAATAGTCGCAAACAATTCTCAAAATATGATATTTAAGACAACCTTTTCAATGTCGCTTATTGAGTTTTCGGAGGATATTTCCGATTAATTAATTTCCGCCACTTGGAGAATCCGAAGAGCGCGTCGGCCTCAGCCTCGGCCTTGCTCCTCTCGGCGCCCTCGCCGCCTCCTTCCTCTACGCAGCCCCGCTTCTGACCTTTGATGTGTTTGCCCAAATGTGTCCTCTCTCGATTTATTTTCTGTCTCCCACGACGCCTCTCCAATATATCCTGCGGAGGCTTCAGAATCCAATTTCCTTGAGGCTGCGAGGTTCCCTCTTGGAGATCTCGCGATGCTATATGAGGATTAGAGTGTCGAATCCATCTCTTAAATTAAAAAATAATGATTCGTTGAATTACATTTTGTGTGTTTTGAGTGAAGGGATTTTTTCGTTTATTTAAGTACAGTTCGAGAATGAAGTGATTATGGGTCGATTTACGTATTTCTAACTAATTATCATAGTTGAAAGGCTGAGTATCACCGATTTTAATTTCAAACTTCACAAAATGATTTTCGCAGATGTATTTATTCGTGTTTCTCATCGTGTTTTTCTTTTGCGAATCGTTACTTTCGTTAGTCATCGCACTCCTTTCTAAATGTTTGAACAATCGCTTCGAGTCGTTACCAGAAGCTTATTGAGCAATGTGTACTTGAGACGCAGGACAAGTGACCGTGGTATCAGCCGGTGACGTGGCATTAGAATTCGCGGAATAACGCATTCGTTTTTTTTGTTTACATCTACTCTATTCTTTGGGAAGATGAAGCAAAGCAAATAATTTGTTTATGTTGTAGTGAATTTAGAGTTGTGATTGTAGTGAAATACAATGTACATGTAACATTGGATTTACCGGAAAGAGAGTATGAAATATAGAGCGCGTTGCACGTTGAAGATTCCAGTGCAAACACAGAGCGCGTTGAAGATTCCAATGCAAAAGTGAAGGGACTTCCTCCCCCCTGGACGCGCTCTGTGGCGATTGGCTGAGAGTCCGGTGTAAAGTGCCAACAGGCAGCGAGGGGGCGGAGGAAGCGCACATGGCGGAAGCACAGGGCAGCGGGAACGGTGGTGGAGGGTGATATGATCTGGCAAAATGAGTTCCAGTGACCTAATTGGTGTGGCGGTGGTGGTGGCAGCGGTGTTATTAAGGTGTTGCTGTGGTGGTGCTCGGAGTATTGATGGTGGAAGTGATGACTTGGCGACGGCAGTGGTGTTGATGGTGATGACGGGGTGACAAAGCAGGCACGGGCAGCTCCTGCGGGAATCTGATGTCGCTCGCTGGCTGTTTCTTGCGACCTCCCCGAGCCTTGCGCGGCATAGCTCTTCGTGTATTAATGAAATGGAGTTCGATGCGCGTTTTGTGAAGGCAGGCAGTGTCACTGTCTCAACCATCACCTCTCTCATCGGCATCTTCTTGAACCAACCAGGCCTGTCATCTCATCCCTGCCCTCGTCGTAGTAACCGACACTACCATCACTACCACCATCCACCGTGATTGGTACTGTCACAGCCACTGAGACCGCAAATGCAATCACCGCCGTTGCCACATGAGCACTGTAATTGGCATAGCCATTATGTCCGCCCCACTGAGCCATGCAGTCATTCCGGAGAGCTCTCCCCAAGGAGCTGAGCGCAGCGGATGAGCACGCTCTCCAACTGCTCCTTGGCAAATAAAAGTGTTAATGACTTCTTTCGACTTCTACCTCTCAAGTTACTGCTTAAAAATGTGAATACAGTCAGTTAAATCTTCAGATTATATTCTATCTTTTTCTCCACATATGTATGTGAAAATAAAGTCTCGTAATAATGAAATACCTACTTTCCTTTATAAAGGAAGGTATGAAAGAGAGATATATTTTATTATTTCCCCGAGTTTAATTTTGATTTTTACGAAAGGAGTAAGGGTATGTAAATTTATTGGACTACTTTTATCTTTTAAGCAGAGTTTTTCTTATATGCTTAAAACGTAATAAGTAATCAAAATACATTTAAATTATAGAATATATATAGACATCTGCATCTATCTTTTAATCAATTATGTGCATAGACGTCTGTATCATTTTTTTAAAATATACATTTCTAGTTTCTGCAACTATACTGCACATTTCAAACAATAACCCTCTCCCACGTCTATGCAAATACCGTATTTTCGTAAAATATGAACATTTTCTAGAGAGCTTGAGCACTCCGCCTTACTTAACTGTTTTCACCAAAAACAGCATATGCGAATAAAATCCCGCCGTACCGTGTCTTTCGCACCTCGAATATTTTATATGCGACTTTCATTTCCACAATAGATTTTTTGCAAATCTCCAGAAAGCCGTGAGGATGTATTGCAGAAGCAAATATTTGTGCATCTGTGGAACTTCATATTAAAATGGTACGATAAGTAAATAAAATTCGACTATTTTTTACTTTGTTTGATATTTGATATCAGTTTCGACCTGCTTTTGTTTGGTTACGTTGAAAAGCTGTTGTCCTCATCTTTACATTGAAAGAGGGTGGATCACATTTTTGTTAACCTTTTGTTATGAAAACTGCAACTGGTAAATCCCGACAATTCTTTTCTACTGGTGTACATACTTTTGTTCGAAATATATTAACTTGTTTTCAACGTATGTATTTCGGTGAAATAGTCAATTTCAGTGACAAATCAAAATTTTTCGTCTGGAATGTGTATTTGAATCGCAATAAATATATTTACCTCAGGTTTAGTAACTTTATTATTAAAAGTTAATTTTCATTTATCTTTGATACTGCCTTTGATAATGCACAACCAATCGAACCTTAAATTTTTAATACACCGCATTTTATGTGTGTGAACGCTCATTGTCAATTTTAATTTGCTTCTATTAACCTGGACGGAGAATATTGAGAGGCATTCCAAATAATTTGTTCATGTTTTTAAATGAATGATTGAAAATTAATTGCTTGTGTTATATTTACCAATTAGTTACAATTGTTTCTATGTAATGACTCGGAATATAAATATTGGTAGAATAATTATAATTTAATTATCAGTTACAAAACACTAATGTACTTTTTACGATATTAATAATGTCAATATAAAATACAGCGTACTTAAAGTGACCGACGTCCAACGTTGCATTTTGTTTACACTGAACAAATGTCTTTTTCGAGATCATCTGGAAAGATAACGGGTGGCCTTTTGGTTTGCAATTTGTTAAACTGATTGTACTTGCCTACGTGCCAAACCCGTCTTGGGAATTTAGTCCGGAAGGTCTATTCGTAGCACTTATGTCTCCCTTTTCCGCCGTCGTTTAATGTCAACTTCGACCTAAAACTAATTTAAAATAAATTTCTTATTCTTCTCTGAAGATTATAAGGGCATAAGTAACAAGATAACTCATCAATTTTGAAAGTTATAATACCAGATGCGAACTGATTTCAGAAAGAAAGTAAATTTGAAGTCAGAACGAAACAGAGAACAATAATTGTATCCTCATAATATAGTCTCCAAGTGGGAATGTGATACGCCTTTCTGACAATATTTGGGGGGGGGGGCTACTTTCCCAAGGCTTTGTCATCGTGTAAGCAAGTGCTCCTGCAGTGTGAGTCGTGGCCTACAGCGGCGACGAAACGCGACCCCTGCGCTTGCCAGTGAAGACGCCAAGAATAGCCACGGCAGCAAGTGAATCGTATTCTGCTGCAGTGGCCATGCAGATCGCTGTTCTCGGAGCGATGACAGCGCTGCCCGGGGCCTTTCCGTCCGTTCAAGCAGCCGGGGCAGAGCAAGGGGAGAGAGGGTGCTGGGTGGGAGTGGAGCGAGGACGGGATGAGGGAGGAGGAGGGGAGGTGCGGGGTAGGGGCAGCGCGGACGATGGCAGAGAGGGGGCGTGGGCGCTGACGAGGCTTCGGCATCTGCAGCGTCGAACCTCGAGGAGGGCGCCCGGGGGACGGCGTTCCGCCGACGCAGCACCGGCCGTCCCTTGGGCGCCCGCCCCGCCTCGCCCCGCCCCTCCACCACGCCCCCTTGGCTCGGCTTAGCTTTCTCGAGCACGGATCCCCCGATCTTTGAAACTGCCTTCATTGCGGACGGGTTGAGGTAACAAACACGCCCTGCGGGAGTAACACCACCTGACGAGGAATTGAATGAGGACGGTCGGGAAGAGTTCATTGTGAATGATCTGGTTTGTACAGTTGGCCATTTGTTACAGTTACTCATGCCTTGTGCAGGTCCTGAGTAGTCGGTTTGTGTTTGCGTTGCACTGTTTGCGTAGGCATTTACGTTATATTCCGTACCCTCAAATGACGTGATTCGAAGATTTCGCCCTTTGCAGGCCCTGGAAATTCCCAGAATGAAGATTGGTTGAGGAGGGTTAGTGTAATGAATGAGGTTTTGAAGAAAATTTAGGACGAGAGAAGCAGCTGCCTTCGTACTGTGAGAGGGGAAGTTCATTCCTCTCTTGCAGCCTGTTTCGCTCCCATTGAGTCCTCTGCGACTTCCACGACAAATCACGAATGTCAACGTTACTGCGAGCAATTTTCGAGATAATTTCGACGGCACATGATACTCGAAAAGATCGTGGTTTTCCTGTTAAATATCGAGCATAATTCGTTGTGACTTAAGTTCGTTGTGAAATTTACTGAGCTTATTACCAAAAGAAGTGTCATGCGCATATCATGAATATGATGATGGATATTCTGATTTCTGCCCGTAGATCTCAGACCGAAATATAATCTGATTGGCATAAACAGTTGTGTTGTGAGATATTATCAAAATTTTCAAATGAACTTTGATGCAAATTATATGAGAATCCCCTGAAGATTTCCGAAAATTATATAATATATGAATGTATATGTTCGTATTATGTTTTAATATACCGGGTGCTCCAGTTACAATTGGTTTTGGGAATTTTTCGAAAAGAACGCGTGGGATAAAAAAATGGGTAATGAAAGTTATTCGTATCGGCAGGGCGCAATAATACCAAAATCGACTACCCTCCAAGGGTGGGAGTGAGGAGAAAAAAATTTAAATGAAAGCCCCCGTTTATTATTGCAGATTCCGATTCTCCGAGAAAAATACATAACTTTTGTTTTTTAACTTATTTTTCCGTTTCGTAATAGATGGGGCTGCCGTAATCGTTTGATACCATGGAGCATCTCCTTTATTGAACATGTATTTAACTTTGTTTTTGTTTGGAAGTGTAAATGTCCAGAAAAACTCGTTATTTGCTTATTTTGATTTTTGTCAATTACAGTGCCATCTATCACGAAACGGAAAAATCGTTATATTCAAAAGTTCCGTATTTTCCCGGAGAATTCGAATCGGAACTAAACAACGGGGGTTCCCATTTAACTTTTTTAATTATCCCCACCCCACACCCTGGGGGACGGGGTGGAAATGAGTTTGGTATCATTGGATGGGCCCCGTCGATATGAACAACTTTCATTGCCCAATTTTCATGATCCGATGCGTACTTTTCGAGATATTCTCTAAACCAATTTTAAATAGAACATCCTGTTTATAAATGTATGTATAATATGTATTAATTAAATATTTGTGAGTAACTTTGTGATTTTAAATATTTGTGAGTGGCATTTGGTTTTGCTCTCGAAGTGAAAAATAGATGGAATATTTGAGAAAAACAACCAATAATATATATGAAGAACTTTTTAATTAATAAATTAATTTTCGTGGAAATTTGATGATTTTAGGTTTTGATATTAACGTTTCTGGACTTTTTTATTACACTGTATTGTAAATGAAATATGACGTATTTTCTCGAATTAAATATTTGTTGATTAAATTGGTTTCCAAACGTTTCCATGATTCAATAGAATTGCTAATGAAAATTAATAGATATTTGTGAGAATTGGTAATTGATGTTTCCGAGAATTTCCGAAAGCAAATTCGTGTCCAGAATACGTTCTCTCATTTATTTACTGAGCACCATATAACACATCGGGAATCTAAATGATCAATTTTAGTCGCTTCCATAATATATACGAAAGGTTTAATTGACGAAGAACAAATGCGAAACACTTCGATACATGTATTTGGATGAAAAATAAACGTGCTAGCTTAAGAGAGAAGTTATATGAAACGTGAAATGTATTAATCGCTGTGAGATAAACCAAAATCCTTACTGTCTCAGAATTTCCCATGTGTGATTGTGCATTTCATTTGATTTTTTTCCTCGTTTTTTTTCTCTCAATTTTTTCTTGCTTCCTCGTCATCCTTAATATTTATTACTGAAATGTTTAATATTTAACCTTGAATTGGACTTTGTTTAATTAAACTGAAAATAGTTTTGGTAATATCAGCGCACTAATTGTGTGTGCGTGTGTGTGTGTGTGTGTGTGTGTGTGTGTGTGCGTGTTTGTGTGTAAAGGTACTCGCTTCAACTTCGCGTTGAAAATTATCTTGACCTTTATATCTGGTTCATGTATCGCACACTCTCAACTTTCAACAAAGAACTCACGAAGCCTCCTGAAATGAAATGTAACGGTAGAGTTCGCTTAAGCTAAAATGCTCCAAACTCACTTTTTTGGGAGCGCCGGCGGAGAGAGCGGAGAGTTTGGAAGGAGAAACAGTGGTAGCAATGGAACGGCGCCTGCGGCCGGGCAACGTTAGGCAATTGGAAGTAAGGAAATGCTCTAAATTGCTTGAGAGAGGTAATGGAATTTTGTAAGTTGGGTTGTAAGCTTTGCATATCATCATTAAAACGTACTAATACAACTCAGACATTCATGTAAATTAACAAACTGTACCCGCCGATAAACAAGAAATCGCTGAGTCTGAAATTTGCTTTATCCAACCAACGATAATAGGTTCCTTTGTTACTTACGTCTGTCCAGTTTGGAACAACATATTTGCAAACGCATCTGAAATAATTACGAAGTGTCCAAATCAAATACTCGAGAAAAACCGTACAAGTCCCATGGTTTATTCAAAATAAACAAATTCACAAGGAGCTAAAAATTCCATTCATTAACTAGTACTTACAACAGATCAACAATAAATTTTTCACCCTTGTTCCGTTTTGTAGAGGCGCACAAATATTTAATCGAGGCAAAATGCTACCATTCCAAGCCGCATTATCTTCCGCTACTCCGAAGACTCCCTGAAACAACCATCAATCAGAACACTCTCTCTTCAGTACACTCTCTCTTCAAGCAGCTCCGCTGCCGAAAACTTGAACTAAAAGCCTTTAAAAAAAATTCCTGAATTACTGCTCTGCAGCCATTTTCACGAGGTAGCAGCGTGATCCTTCTCAAGTACAAGTAGAGAAGGCCAGTATTGTGTACATAAATGTGTAGTAAAATCCCTGAAAGGCATATTGTGCCGAACTGGGAGGAAATGTTTTTTAAAAATTCTTATGGGCAACTTAATTTAATAACCTCACATTCATTTCCTCAGACAATCAACCGATAAGCTAACTACAACGATACGTCAACAACGAGAACAATCTTCAGATATCAGAAGAAACAACATTTTTTCGCTACATGCTGCGAATTGTTCGTCGATCGCATAAGTATCAATGTTTCACACATAATTCAAGATCTTGGTATAATGGTATTTTCTATTCATCCAAAATAGGTGATCTCCGAATATTATATATCTACATCGACCCAGGAGATCAGTTTTCGACCTAATACTTTTGAAGATTACATTGTCAAATGATTGCAAAATCTGTAAACCCCTTTGACTGGAATATACTTTTAGCGGCCGCGCTTTAATAGAGTTGGACGTAAGATTCATATTGAAATGAATATTTCATAGACATGGTGAATTGGACTTTATCTGGAGGTGAATATGACATGAAAAAAGCAAGGGAAACTGTAGAACCTCCAGAGAGTGATATGGATTTGGTCCTTAAAACGCAGACGTGATAATGTATCGCTCCAGCGGACTGTCTCAGCTGTGACTGTGACCGGGAGAACCTAGGGTTTAACTCCTGATGGTGACGAATTTTCGATAGTAGTTAGCTAGTTCGAAATTAGTCTGTTCGGAGGAGAATTCCAGCGGTCGGCTGCTCTGATCGCTAGTTTTCTGTGATTTCTTCGACGAAAACCAGACGAATGTCGGAAAACCAGGGCAATAGGTTTACAAACGGGCAAAGGACCTCACGCGATCTTTCCTTCTTCTTCCTTCTCTTCTCCCCATCCTCACCCACTCTTACCCTTGCATGGACTACACTGGCGCAGACATTGGGAGACTAGTTGGAAGGTTTGAGCTCTGTCACGGGCGGTATCTCTCTGGTGGGCGATACCTGGATGGGAAATGCTCTGGAAGCCTGTATGTATTGTACAATTTAAATTTGTGGCTCCCCAAGATCGGGAGCTGCAGTGAGAAGAGGGTCACTGACAACCAAATCGGAAGCGTCGTTACGATTGAAACTTTTGGTTGCCGGTTGAATGACAGTGTCCCCTCTCTTTCCGGCTCCCGATCTTGGGGAGTCTCTATATTTATATTGGTGAATAGGTCGGCGATGAATGTCTCTATTCTCTATTCAGGGGTAAGAACTTCGCCACCTCTAGCGAAAGAAATCGCTCTACGAACGGACTAAAGGGCATAGTCATTGACGCGCCCAGAAAAATCAATTGATTAATTGCTCCGGCGCGGCTGAGCTCCGAGCCTGGCACTAGTAGCGACCGCGACAATGGTGTGATGTGTGTGTTTGCGTGGGCGTGCGCTATGTCTTCGGTAAACTGTACGTGGCATAGAAGCTGATGGCCTTTTTCTTTTCTTTCTTTTTTCTTTCTTTCTTTCTTTCTTTCTTTCTTTCTTCTTCTTCTTCTTCTTCTTCTTCGTGTTCTTCAATTTAGACGTTCCGTTCCATACTAATGTAGGCTTCTGGCTACCAAAGTGGCAAGCGAAGTCTTTTGATGCTCATTCTGCAGAGTTACTTTCTCCTTCTTTTACCCAAATGCTCTCCGTGTCCCTTTCCCCGCCGTTCCTTCACAAGACATCCGTGCGTGTGGATTCGCTTCCGTTTGGTCCGGAATGGCGCGGGCACAACGGTGATGAAGCAGCGCGTCGGGTCGGCGCGGCGGAGAGGCAATGTCAGGTGGTCGGGCGGCGGCCGCCCAAGGCCACCGCCCCCTCCGCCGCGCGGGTGACGTCAGCGTCCGGAGCGGCGCTGTCTGTCTGCCTGCCTGCCTGCCGGGCGTCCGCGATGCCTCCTGCTCTTCCGGCCGCGTCGCTACCTGTTTTCTGCTCCTCGCGCCGGAACGGTTTTTAGTGTTCTTTTTTTTACCAGCCGGCCCCACCACGATTCTGTTTTCCAGCTTTTTCACCCTCCTCTGCCCCCTTTCGCTGTGTTGTTCCTGCTTGTTCGGAGGCAACGCTTTTTCGCGCGAGCTGCTGCGAGTGACACGTGGGGTTCCTGGCGAACTCGCCTGCGCAGCTGCCTAAAGTCGGATAATTCTCCTTCATCGAACGCTAGAAACTGCTGTTAAGTGGCACCTCATTCGAGAAGATTCCTACACTCTCGTACCTTATGTTTTCTGCGTAATGGTATTCTACTTCATGGCGCCTGACCCGTCAGGTTCTGGGGTTTAGGTAATATACAATTTTACCAGGTTCTTGAGTGTGTGTAGTTACGAAATCAGAAGTTAAGCTTCGCGGATCAGGGTACTCGCATTATAGAATCGAGTCTTGGCCGTGGCGGATTTTCGAGTAACTCAATGGAATTATGCAGCTTCTGGGTGCTAATTTTAGGGGGTGCATGTTTCGATAGGTGTTTCTCGTAATTCCTCAAGACAGTTCCAGGTGGATGCTGGAGCACTATTTTAAAGAAATGGAGCACAGGCTGCGAGCTATCCTTTCCCCTTCATTTCAACTTGGTCCATTTCCTGTGGCCCCTAATGGCTGACCGTAAAGGCTCTATTTGGGCTGTATTGTCACCAAAAGGAATTATTTTAAATTATTCCACTCATGCAATTAACACACTGTTTTATCCGTTTTGCACCAGTCAATGTGGTCTACTTAGAAAAAATCGATTTTTCTTGGTGCTTTTTCTTACTTCCTCATCTCGACTGGCCACTGTTTACGTGCTATGGATCAGTTACATGAAGCGGCGTGCATTGAAAATGCGACTTTTGTTAAATCTAATATTTGGCGCAGTCGAAAATTCTGTTTGTCGTTGTTTCATTCGCGGAATTGTCTTTATAATTACCACTCATGAATTGTCAATTTTTCTTTCGTCTCTACTTGGCTCGAGAATTTGCTTGTGGTATTACCTATGATAATTAATTTTATTATTTTATAATCTAATCAATTTTCTTATATAGCTAATGTTATTTTGATTACTAATTTGAAAATAAATTTTCATTGCTTAAAAATAAGTTTTTAAATTATATTGTTCAAGGTTACGAATGTCTTTTATTCGATCTTCTAGTAAATATTGAATATCATTCTGAACTGTCTCTTCTTTCATTTCTGTTGTTAGTTCTTCGTTCGTGGTTGTGTTACGTCCACCTTACCTATGAATTTTGAAGCATCGACCTCGAGGTGTCCCAACACTGATATATGCCACAGTAGTCGAGATAAAAGTTCATGAGAGCGCGTCTGACAACGTGCTTTAGATTCCGGATGATGAGGAGGGCAGAGTGCGTGGTGGAGGCACTGCAGCAAATGTCAAGGCGGATGTCGCCCACGGAAGTCGACTCGTTGCATTGAACTACGTCGCACAGTCGAGAGCGATGCGACGTTGTGGTGGGCAGAGAACGTGTGGCACGCAAACCTGCCATGAGAATGTCACTTGCTACACGTCGATCGTGCGATTTCTATTTTTATGTTAAGTATTTAAGCATTTTTTTTACATATTTATAAACAATAAGTACGTATTTTTCCTTTTAATTACACTAAATTCCGTTCCCTAGTTAGTACCGTAGTTGCAGTTCTTGTGTCTAACGTCCGGGCTCATGGATAAGAGTTCATTGACCCATCCCGACTTGGGCTGTGTTGCTGGAAATTTTTCTGACACCACAAGGCCTTTCAGCGTTACTACCTAATTATGTCGTTCGTATACGCCTCTACAGAACGGCACAACCTCATTCTCACAGACAGTTGTATTTCTAATTTCTGTAGTTGCGACTGAGATTTTATCTGAATAATTTTTTCCCGTCGTGTATATTCCAATAACGAAATTACTGGTGGCAAGTGCGGCTCTCACCGACATTCGTGTTTTCCGCAGACAAAGAGAGCCAGTGTTTATTGGATATTAAGAATAATTGGAACAAAAATTACGCATACTAGAGGTAATGTAAACGAAGTCGTGACGTTGAAATGATACGTTGGAAAACCATACTGGGCGAGTGTTGGTTGCTCAACGCGAACCGAAGGAAGAGCTATGAAGGGAGGGCCCACCCCGGGTACGCGAAGGCGGAATGGATGGTGTCGTGAATTGCGCTCCGCTTGTACATCGTTACAGGCTCTAAGAGGTCCGGAGATCCGATGTGAATGCTTACATAACAGGTGAAATGTTTTGAGGAATAGGGTAGGTAAAATGTATTCCTTCAATTTTGTGGGTTGGTAGCATAGCATCCATTTCACTAAAATGATGTGAAGTCAGAAACGTGTCTCGTTGAATACATTCAGAAATCAAATTCTAGGAATTAATGTATCAAATCCCAACCAACCGCAACTGAGTAGGAATTCGCCCAACTCAGGATTGAAGAGGTGGAAACGCTGCTCCGGTCTTTGTATCGCAATCGGCAAGCACCGATATATCGAAACCTTCTATCATGCATATCATTACTGCATGATGGATGGAGAAGTGTATATCCACGATATAAATAAGAGGAATTTCAATATTTCTCATTGAAATTATTACACTTATTAAATATGAACGTATTAAATATGAGCCACGAAATCCAACGACTTAATAGGTTAGAAATATTCTGTTGTAATACGTACGAGTGGCAGTTACCTTCAAAGATGACAGTGTTTATTGTTGATATGAAACAACTGGGTACTTTTTATTAACACGTTAATTGATCCTCCAGCTTACAGTTGTAGTTTCCTGCGCCTTGCTCGCGTTAACCGAGAACTATTTACAGGCAGGTAATTTTAAATGGAATCAGAGACTGAGATAAAATAAATGTCGATAATGATGGGACTATATCTCCGTCTAGTGCTTCTTCTTCTTCTTCTTCTTCTTCTTCTTCTTCTTATTATTATTATTATTATTATTATTATTATTATTATTATTATTATTATTATTATTATTATTATTATTATTATTATTACTTCTCCATTCTTCTCCTTTTCTTCCAGTTAATCTGCAATCGCAAGTGCATGTAATATATTAACTACTAGTAGTTTTACTATCCAATACTACTAAGCCTGTAACCGCCTCTACTGCCCGCATGACAACCACGCGTGCATCAAGTGATCAGGAATGAGAGAGAGTAAAGCAATTTTTATATTAATCCCTCAATAAGCCGTTCATGTCAGAAACAGTTTTCACTTCTTGTGTTTCTTAATTTTTCAATAGGGCGAATCACTGACATGATTATTTCCAGGACAATGTGTAGTACGTCGTACGTAAGTTGTTATCTCGCACCAACATGAAATTGTGATGACCTCCAGTTCAATGCAGATTACACTTAGGCGCAGTGAGTTTGGTGGCAACGCCGCAACGGACGCGCGTTTCCTCGAGGGCCCTTCAAACTGAAAGCATTAACGAAGGTGAGAGGACACAAACACGAACGTTTAAAAGGGACACTTTCGTACATTTAACAATGACTGTCAGTATAAAATGTAAAGACGACCATTCATCGATGTGACCGTAAGAACGCATCCACGCAATAAATATTCGGCACAGAAATTATGTATACATTCGAATGACAGTAAAAGATTGTGATCTTGTTAGGATGACAATTATTTCTTAAACAAAGAATGCGGTGAAAGGTTCTCTGGAGCTTTTGAAAAGCGATGATTATGTTGATGAACGCTGTCTTACGAACAGCATTGGCCTCTTACGAAAATGATGAGGCATTTTTTTAATGATCGTGAGATAAATTATACTGTGTTGATTTTAAGTAACGATAACGTAAACAATAAAGTTTGGAGTTTTGGATCTTTCATGGTTACCATTTACGTGTATGTTCACGTTTACATTTTCGCCCGGCGCGCCGCGCCACGCAGTTCTGAACGGTTCCATCGAATAACTGGCACCGAGCTGTTGCGATGGCGTCAGGCGTCATTGGCAAAGCGAGTGACCAGGCGGGGCCGCGCGGACGTCCGCGCCGGTTGACTCGCACGAGCCTGTGCATTGTCTTTCCTCAGGGCAACGCCGGTGGCGGTGGGGGAAGTGACAGGCGGCGGTATTAGGTTGATATGAATGGTGAGGATGACGATAGGGTGGGTGGCGCTTGAAGCATCGGGGCTGGAGACGGCGTTGGTACGAAGAAGCGGGCGTGGGCGTGGGCGTGGGGGTGATGACGCGGGGAAGGGGAGGGGAGGAGAGAGAACGGAGCGCTGTGGGGCCGGAAATAGGGGCGGAGTGGGACGGAAGAGGCGCGAGAGAGAGGGAAGGCGCGCGCGGGATCGATGCTAGCTGTGGCCGCGGGCGCACGCCTTCTGTTCCGACGCGACGGCCGCCAGCGCACCCCACCCCCACCCCCACCCGCACTGCCATCGCCTGAGTGCAGCAGCCTTTGCGTGCGCTCTTCACGTGCGCGAGACGGAACACAGAGTTTCTGTTCAGGTCGTGTGCGCGCGATCTTCTTTTAGGTGGGAGTTTGGAATTTCAGGTTCTATTTAACAATAATTTGTTTAGCAGCTATGATGACAAACATCAAAGTATGAAAGAATAAAATAGATAAAGTACATCGGAAAACCGTTGATTATTAGAGAGTTTGTTTGTAGTGGAATCACGTGCATAGCAAAGTTGAAGGGCCAGAGAGATATACACGTAACTCGCAATTTTGTTTTTTCGTGTTGAGCATATCTCGCTTGTGACTGGGCAATCATCTTTCCATTTGGTAAGATGCGTTATTCATTTTGTTCGGATGACGGAGGAACACCTGGACGATTTTCTTGCCTTTACGTTGATTTATGTGATCGTGTGGTAGATGGGCTGTATCTCATGATTGAATTCTTATAGTTTAAGATCCTACATTCTGCTGATACCTTAAATTGTTTAGACATCGCCATCTTCAAAATTAGAGGTCGAAGACGTATCATCTAGGGCTTAGATATCGTTGTGCAGTTAGTGGAGGGTATTGTTTTTCGGCGGTCTTGAAAGTTACATTTTATTGAGATCTTGAATTATGGGTGAAGAATTTGTACGATACGCAAACTTCAAATGTGCTTGTAAGGGAAATAAAAATAATGTAGCGTTCTGCTAGTGCCTGAAGGTCGTTCCCCTTTTGGGCACAACACACGAGGCAGTTTATCGCTTTATTCTCGGGGGAAATTTTGGGAGGAGCTATTGATTTTGTGTTGACCACATGCATATTTGAGTTATGTATACCGTCCATCTTCGCGTTCTTGACGGAGAAACATTCGCCAACGAGGTATTTCCGTGCGAGTCTAACAGCTTGGTGAGAGTTTCAGCGAAGAAATATTTAAATGATAGAGACTTTTGTCATAAGAAATGTACAAGTTCGTATGCGAAAACGGATCTGATTCACTTACCCGAAAAACAGCATATTTGCCAATTTGTTACCATTAAACGTAGAATGGATTTCCGACCGTCAAGGCTGTGGCCGGACTACTGAAGGGAGAATCTTACATAAAACAGGTACTTTCATCGTGCGATTGTGGCTCGCCTGACACTTCATATCATCGTTGAAGCATATTTGACCTGCCATGTCATTGGCCATCCCGGTCCATGCAGGTGGCATGCCGAGACACCGGGCAGATTTGAAGTGAGTGGGTATTTGGATATTCACGGTAGTACAACGATCGACTGATAGGTAGCGGAAGGGGTCACTGAAAACAGTGGGAGGCGAAAAGTGGTCTTTAATAAACGAATTATGAAACGGATTTGCAAACGGGTCCACCATTATAATTGGTCTAGAAGTGCAGAATGAAGTATTGAGCACACTTTTGACTAATGAACATCCCGTTAGATGTATATTCTAAATGACAAAAGATGGACTTTCTCGCAGGTACCTCACTGGTTGATTTATCATTTATCTTTTCTATTGTTTCAGAGTTTTCAACTTTCTTAATTAACATATAATAATTTCAATATCTACAAAACGTGTGTAAATTTTCTTCGCAAAAACCATGTCTGTATCCTTACCTACACCTTATATCTTCGTTTCTAACGATATTCACGTACCCAATGTTATCGACGTACATACAGTAAAATCTAAGCCGGAATCGATCAGGACACAAAAAAAACTTCCAGTTTAGGGAGATTTCCTTTTTAAGCAGGGTTGTCTATTTTTGGCTCATGTGATATTGACGTTTCTACCCTGAAAGTAGTAAATTTCATGACTTTTTTAAAATTATCAAAATACATTAAAATATATAGCATTTATGGAAGAAATCACGAATAAATGAATAATAAACACTTCATTGACAGCTTCTGCGTTGAAAAATACACACCTTACCGGCTGTATTCGGCCATTTTCAACGCACAATGCGGCTCAGGAATTCCGTTTTATAAAGATTTTTTTCCCTTCAGGACATGAAAAACCGTTTCGTTTCCCCGTTAGAGCGGTTCGATTTTATACTGTGTAAAATGCAATTTAACTTCACGGTCTGCATAGATTTTCCGGTTGAGACAGGTTTCCGTCTTATACAGGTTCCAGTTTCGACAGATTTTACTGCACTAGATACGATGAAGCGAATCCGAAGCGTCATTTCCCCTTTGCGGCTGGCGCTGCGCCGCCTCTGGGTTGGGGCCTGAACGCCCCGCCTCGGAGCGCTGCGGGCGCGCGCTCTCTGGAGGATTCCGCGCCGCCCACGAATGGCCGCTTGGCGCGCGCCCGTCGCCCGCGCCGAACGATGCAGCGGCACGCTGCTCTTCCGCAGGCACTCGCACGAGATGTTAACTGATTGCACATGCATGAAGAGGAAACGAAAGTGCACCGTCATTGACTAGTCGGAAATTGGTAGAACAACGAAGCTCGGCCCAATACCAAATCAGCTCTCAACCTTTCTTTTAAACCCTTTAATGGGACTTTTTTATAATCATTATGAGCAGGGGTCAGGGCACTCAATGAACCCATTTACCAAAATAAGGGTGTTAATCGAAAGTTTATGAAAAATAATTAATTCTGCCACGACGCGTCCGGCAATGTCGTGGCGGTTGGACAAAATTTTCAAAGAAACGCTCTAAGATATTAAACAGAATAATTTTCACTAACGGTAGGACGTACTACGGTACGTCGTTTAACGCTACGCCGAAACCCAACGATGCAACATAACAATTAGTTTAGTTATTCATGTGTTTTTGAGTTTTTTTGGTGGTAATACGATATTACTTATTGCGGATGAACATTATTGTTATTTCTCCATTTTTTTGTTCACATGGAAAAATATATGTAATAACGATGCTTCTAATCAGTGAACCGAAAAGCAACAAAAAGATGAAAACACTCACAACTGAAAGTGGAAGGTCCTTTTGTGTTCCTACTTACGCATTCAAATTACCACCGTGGAGGAGTTGGCAAATGATATTCTTTTCTCGTGTTTGTGCGCGAGTTGCAAAAGGAAATTGAAGATATTCGGGAGAACGCGCGCGGATAACGAGGTAATTATCTTGTCATCGAAGAGCGAAAGAAAAGGCATTGAGCGCACCCGCGTCTTTCAGCTGTCCGTTAAACGGTCGAGTCGGCTCGGAAAGGTAATCAGTGTTTACTGGCGGGAAAAAGAGCTCCTACCTTGCGCTGTTCGCCGGCTCTCTTTCAAGGGTGGCGGCTGACTGTTCTCGTTCCCCAGCCGTCGTTATTAGAGGCGGAAAGTCGCTCTTTAGTGCAACTGAATTGCCGAATTCTTAGCGGACTCCGTTGCAGATCGTGGGCTTCGAGTAAAACGTCTGAGTTTTTTAACAAGTCTATTCGGTCTTTTAAATTTAATTACTCCTCAGGGATTTATAATAACCATTAGTTGTTTGCATGACAGAAATTATAAACTTTAAAATAGAAGTGATTGATTCTTCATTCTTTCGGTTTTTAAACAATTTCTGAGCAGTTAAGATTAATTGAAGTTTCTGGGCACGTTAGCTGTTATGGTCATTTTCCGCTCCAGGTAGTATGCGCCAGGGGGGCGTTACCCCATCCGGGACAAGCTCTAATCTCCCGACTGGTCTTCCGACATGTGTGATAGTGTGTATGTAAGCGAGTTTGAAGGGGAGATCATAGAATAAGGAAGATCGCGTTAGGTCCGTTGCCCGATCGGTATGTACTGCTTCCGCATTCGCCTGCTATTGGTTGGAGAAACCTCGGGGAACTACCAAGCATAGCAGCCGGTCGCTCGAATTCTCCTTTAGACTTCGACATAGGTATGTTGCTAGGGTCGAAAATCCGCCAACTTCGAGACTCGAACCCCAGGTCTTTCCGGCCAGAGTCGCTGCAGAGTCGGCGGCAAAGCTGGCTCTGAGCTTAACTCAGGGGTCTACGCAGTGATGAATAAATGAATGTGAATGGCAATTTGGGAGAGGTGGTAGTTGGCTTCCCGCACCTCTCTTCCAGTTTGAAATGATCCATGGCGTACGCCAGATGCGAATATTCCTTTATTCGCCTAGCGATTGCCGAGGCAGCATGCGGTACGCTTCGATCCACTCTCCCTCGTTTTTGAAGTTGCGATTCGCAACCTGATTATTTCATGACGAAAGTGTTATTACAAAGGCTTCCCACGATTCTTTCTGTGAGGTCTTTCATGTTTTGCATCTAACTTAGTCTTTCATAGTTTATTATTAGCATCAAGCGTTAATAATATGCGTGCATTATCGTTATCGATATTCGTCTACGCAGAGTGATGTGAAGGATTCGGTACATCAGCATTTTTCTAGTTTTCTGTCATATTGTCGAGTCATATCCTCACAAACAACGGCCGTCGTTATTTCAGGAATTTCATGGGAGGTCTGGGTTCGATTAAAATTTGCAGAAACAGTGAAACTTTTGACGTTTCGCTCGTTATGTTTAAGATATTTATGAAAACTAATCTTACACTAATTATTGCCAGATTATTGCAATGGTTTCTGTGCCAAGCACTCAGGTACAAACCACGCTACACAAAAGCATGTTCTAGTTTTATTTGATATTATTCTTGACAGAAAGCCTGTCTGAGTGCAATCGAGCTGCCTTCTCGAAACTCTCCTGTAGAACGAGGGGCTTCTTTTAAGTGCCTGTTTGCTTCTTAAAAGAAATTTCGCTTCACAGCGCGACCAGTTTTCTTTTGGTGATCGATCGACTCCGTAATTGGACGGGGCGAGGGAAGAGAAGTTCTGTGAGATGTTGGAGCGCGATGCTGTGGAGGGTTTTGAAAGATTCAGCTGCATTTCTTCCATTTATTCTTTTACAAGAGTTTGGCGTTTCTGACAGCGGTTTATTCATGTTAAATAGAATTTCAAGAGAAGGAATTTTTGTGAAGGGAATTTGCCATTTCTGACAGGTAAATATCTGGAGGCATATCGGAGGAATTAGAGAATTTATTTCTACCTTCAGAAACATCGTTTTCTTCAGTTCAACGAGTGATAGCACTATGACACTCTGAGTAAAATATAAAAGAACAAAATAGCTTCAGTGCATCATTCTACGCGGAAAACTGTTAAGAGAATGTTAGGTTGTAGTTAATATTGTCATAGAAGGGTCAAAGTTTGGGAGAATCTTTAAATTCAATGAAAAGAAACATCAATCAAAATGAATTAGTAGCTTTGAAGATACGTCTTGACATTAATAGACGTAAGTAAAAAAAACGAAGAAATAAAGCGTAGATAATAAGTAAATGTGAACGATATTGAACCATTGAAAATAAAATATTGAAGTGAAATGGGCACATAAGTAAAGTGGTTGACGATTGATAGCCTACAAAGCTCTTAACATAGCATCCGTGTTCACTCAAAAGACAAAATAAAAAGAGCAAACTACAATGGAAATAAATCGTGGAGATGGTGATGGCCAGAAAACTGTAATGGCTATTGGCATGGAAACTGGAAAGTGAGAGACGTCTAATGGTGCAATATATTCCCAATAGTATTAATATTACTTGAGATTAAGTTTCTGTTCTTATTATTTTACAACAGTATTATACTATACTCTTTGATTGGTCGAAGATTTTGAATTCACTTTTTAATTTAGGGTGTCTTGAAAAGGCAACTTACATATGTATAAGGTTAATTACGTCTATTGATTACTTTTCCTATGATAAATGCATTGGCAAGTTGCACCTTGTTAACACATTTGATTTCTATGTAGATCTTGAACATTAGGTAAATACTGATAGGATAGCTCAATTATGTATTTAAATAATACTAATATAAACCTAGAACTGAAGCTCTAGTTCCGAAACTAGTACGCCTTTAGGCGCCCTATTTTCCATGACAGTCTACCACTGCAGTCTTACGCAGTTAATCATGTGTTGGCTGTCGCGTAGACTTCCTCGCCGCACGTAGTACGAGTAAGTCAGCGGTGATTGGTGAAATGGACGCGGCGTATGCGCGGCGTGCAAGGGGGATGGAGCCACCGAGCGGGCGGAGGGGGCCGTGATCGGCTCGGCGAGGAGGCTGCCGTGCAACGGGACTGTTTGCGCATCTAACGAGATCTAACGCTCTGCCCTTTCCTTGCCGTGCAGCAAACAGTGCGGTTCGGCTGCCTCGGAGTGGGTCGGTGAACTTCTCCAACAGTTCGGGTGTTCGCTTCTGGGAGAGACTACATCCTATCGCGTTTTCCGGCGATGTGTGCTCTCACAACTACACAAACCGTCCATCACCGAAGTAATTTCTCCGTACGCAGCTTTAGCTAGAACCGAGGGGGCAGGAGAGGATCTCCCTCTGCGCATGCAATGCACATTTCGCCACGCGTTCGGTGACAGTGACAGTTGATGCTCTTCGAGCACCTAATTTCGCCGCACACAGTGGGCGCCAATCGCACAGCATCAGTTGTCGGTTCCGCAGCCCCAATCGCTCTCTTGGACTGGCAGCCAACACTTCTCCTATAAGTCGCGAGACCAGCTCTCGAGGGATTTTTTACTAGACGTAACATCAACAGGTGTCTCACAATAAATGTTACAAGCTTCCGGTGCTTTTAGACGAACAGAATATCAATATTTACCAATAAGCATTCGTCGGGAAATAGTATGTTACGGAGTGACACGTATGTTATGTGCCCGTGATCTGCAGATCATCCGTGCGTACAGGGTTGCATAAAAGTCAGGGGAAATGCCATGCTGTGGAACAAATGCGAGGCAGTCCGTTATGTGGAATTTCCACAAAAAAGTGGACCCGTTTTCGACCCGTTTATATCTGACAATGGGACTGCCTGTAAATCGGGACCTACGGCGAATGAAGAGAACATTGGCAGAGCTCTATGAGGAGAGTAGTAATTATTGTGGATGTCATCCTCAATATTGTCCTTGGTCTGTTGAGGGATTTGTTACACGTTCATTGCAAAGGACCTGCCAGTGCAGTTCAGTGTCTCCAGCGAGGCAGACGTTGGGAGTACGTGACAGTTTTACCCGTCCATGTTTGCTCGTCTCGAGTTGCGGCGTATTCCGAAGGCGCCCAGAGGCAGCCACTTTTGTCTGCCCGGCGTCACGACGTCACCGCTTGTTTTTATCTCGCCGCCCCTGCCCTTTCCTCTGCCGTCCTTTGTGGCGCGAGGACGCGTTTCTCTCTGCGTGAGGTCGTGTCTAGGTATGGCAAAAAACTTCCATGTTTTTAAAACATCGATGTTTTCAACCACAAAAATCGATATATTAACATCGATATTTTGCTTTCGATGTTTTCTTCACATCGATATTGTGTAGTAAAAACTTCGGTGTTTTTTTTAATTTTTAAGTTTTTTAAATATTTTCTTTTTTATTAAAGGGGTTTAAGCACGACGAAGAGTAGCAGCAACCCACAGCAATATTGTTGTTTGCGTCATCCTCTTTATCACGCTGCACATTTCGGAAGTTTGGGAGCTGTTCGTGTTATAAATGTATGTTATCGCTAGGCGTGTCATTGCCTGAATCGACAGTGAAACACGAAATCGATAGCAAAAGACGATTTTATTTATTGTTAATTTTATTATTTACATCCTATTTTTATAATGTTTATATACTACTAACATGCTGATAACCAAACAATAAAATTTACGTACTGTACAGTTGTACGTACTGTAATTAAAATGGATAGACAAATAGCATGTTTATTAGTTTATAATGAAAAAATTGATGTTTTCTCGTCAATATTTTCATCGTCATCGAAATCCCTTTAGCGATGTATCGAAACATCAGTGTATGGGTGTTTTGGTAAAATTTGCCATCACTAGTCGTGTCCCGCAGAGGACCGTGCTCGGGACAGGGAGCATCGGGATAGGAGAACGGTGAACAGGGGCCCTATGAAGATCGCTGGGCTGTGTGCGCCCGGGTAGGAGAGCGGAACGGGCCCTGGCCCCGCTGGAGGCTCGCGGCGGCGCTGCTGTCGGCACGCGAGGCCCCGTGCGCGAGATAAAATCCGCCCGATGAGCTGGGAAATAATCTCTTAATGAATTAGACGGAGGCAACGGGACGCCGACCCAGTTCCGCCCCCGCCCCGCCCGCCCCGTCCCACTCGCTCCCGCCCGCGGCGCTCGAGGCGAGGCGAAGCGAGTGCCGCTGCCGGGGATTGCGAAAGGGAAGGATTCCGACTAACGGGCGCCGTATTCACGTGTGCTATATCGACACATTGTCTTTCATCATTACGCTTCGGAGTTTTCGGCAAAAGCCTAATTAACCCTCACGCTGTAGATCCTGAAAATTCTGTATGAGCACATTTCATTACATAACGATACTAATGTAACACATTCATAGTGCCTTAAATCCCTCGGTCAGTCTTAGACTCCCAAAAATGTCTATTCGTGCGTCCTAAAAACACGGACATCGCGGTTTGTTATAACTAGAGCCGGGGAAAATAAATTCGAAATCGTTTTAAGGTTAAAATAGTTGATCACTTCTTGGTTGTCATTGATTGTCAATGCCCTGAGGAAGCCTGCGACACGTCAGGCGAAACGTCGGCCTTTCAGTCCACTACGCGGCGTCACCCGGACAGCCAAGAAGTCATCGACGCGAGCCGCGGAAGCTTACGTGTACGTTAAAATAGTTGATTGGAGTTACAATCTCAAATAAATAAAAATTCTCAATTATCTCAACTGCTCTCTAATTAAAAAAAGAAAGTCTATTGATCCAACGTTAAAACAGATACCAGTTACATATGTTGAAATAGATCATTTTATGCGAATAAAATCATTGTTAGTAAAGAAAGTATAGATGTTTTCAAACGTACATTTGCGTATTTCTTTATGTATTTTGCAGGGCTTACGTCTTTTCCATAAACATTTCAAGTGAAGTAAAATGTATGTGAAAAAATATTTTCTTGTCAATTTATACTACTTGAGAAATTATTCTACCTATTTTTGGTCTTTAAGAGCCTTTTTTAAGCGTCTAAAATGTAACTTCAGACTGTAAATATCTGAGTCTGTCTACGCATCATCATCATGTTGGCGTTCGTAAGGTCTGAGAATTTGTGTTCACTTGTAATTAATTTCATTAGGGTTTGATGTGTGATACCCAAAATTTGTGGAATAGGGATATGTGAGGGGTATGTGACAGGGGTAGGTCTGATAACTTACTACCATCTGACCACGAACTAAAGTATTTGCATGTGCTATTTGGAGTCGTCTTTTAGATTTGATATTCTTTTTCTTTTCTATTCAAGTCAAAAATGTATGACAAGACCCCTTTAGGTCTTCCCAAAGCCACTCTACTTTAGTCGGTTTGCATGTGTTAGATATGCTGATCCATGCAGCTAACCGAACCCAACCGAAGCAGCGAAATCAGAAAAAAATGATGAATTGTATTAATAAAGAAATAAATCGAAAGTTACTTACATTGTTGCAAACAAAGTACCTATACCTTAAATCAAAGAACATTTCTTATTTGCCGGTGATATTGGTTACGTGTAGTAAATATTTTTTAACAAGTTTCACATTCTTTTGAGGAATTGCATAAAATGATAAATACGACTTTATCATACATCTTGGACATTATCCTTTATACAGATTGATACGTACACTACAATTTTGTATAATCTTTAGCAAATAAATTATATCCATTAAAATAGTATGTTTAATGGAATAATGTTTAATACCAAAAGAAAAATGGGTAATTTTTATTAAATTTGAATCTACATAAGTAATTCCATGTTGACGAAAACTTGGTCTAATTTGTATTTGTAGACCTGTTCTAAAGAGGGCTCACGCTGGTTCGAGAATTGCGTGTTGTATTAGAAGTGACTGATTGGAGCACTTTTCCTTGAGAGGGACAAATACATTTCTTAACAAATTTTCACAGACCATAGAAACGACATTTGGTTGAAAACAAAGTATTTGGAACAATATGTTTGTTGCGAATTCAATTGAACTTCTCGCAAAAAAAAAAAAAAAAAAAAAAAAAAAAAGAGTTACTCCTAGTCGGCCTGTTCAGTGGTAACCAGCGCTGAAAACCTAAGCACTTCACATTTTGCTGGAGTGCGGTATTGTTTGGGAGTTTCGTAATTTTTCTTCTTCCTTTTTTTGTTGTTTCGGCGGGCGTCGTTGGGGTGGAAAAAGCGCGGTTTGGCCGGCGGGGGCGTACCGGAGCGCGATGGCTGTGCGCAGCGTCCCGTAACTCGGAGGCCCCCAATTGTCCACGCTTCGCGCCTCACAGGGCCGCAAATTCAATATTTCCGTGCGCGTGCATTCGGAATTCTCAGTAATGGAGTTCTCAGAGCCTCCGAGCTGTGAATGTGATTTGTTAATTGAATTAAGCGTAATGCACCCATATGCTCAGTTGCTACATTTACATCGTACGGTGAATACGTAAAACAAGTGAGGTTAGTAGCCCTAGCGGAACCATATATACCTACTCATGGACAAACACACTCACACACACACATGGACAATATGAGATTTGAACTTTTGGAGCCAAGTTATTAATGGCGCAATCGCCTTAGCTGTTGAGATGGTCCCAATCGGCAGCGTGCCAGCCTGTTGTTCCAAAGTTATGTAAAAATGGTGTGCCGTATACGGCATGTAAAAGAACAAAAATTACTCGGTAGAACAAGAGTCCGAAAAAAATTACTTTAGTGAGCTTCTATACGTACAGTACAGCAAGAACACCGGAATTGGACACGTACTAAAGAAATCTTTTCATTATGTGTAACATAAAATTAGGACTACGTGTAAGATATCGACGATCGTAAGACAAAAATACTTCCCTTAGCGACATCGACCGGCCGGATGGACATTCTCGTCATTAGCAACTCATTTTCCATTACTTTTTTCATCTATTTCCAATAAATATTTAGTGACATTTAAAGACCCTGATTTTTCCCTTTTATGAATTTATTCTCTTCCATTATGTATTTATTGTTGTTAAATTTTATTATAAGGTACTTTCAAAAGAAGGCATTTTATTTCTTTTACTTTTTGAAGAAATTAGTTAAATTTTACTGGATTCTATGCACCCTTAATTTTTACTAAGCGTAATTTTAATGAAAATGGGTGTTTTGTGCGATCATATTGATGTTCTCCTGTGATTGTCGTTTTTGCCACCGCGTCCATTGAATAACTCGTCTAAATATTCGTTCTTCATTGAACTTTAATATATGGCATGACAAGAAAACCCTTATCGTCATTCAGTGTTATGAATTTCAAATAAAATTGGTGAAAATAACATCGTTAATGATCTCTTAAATCAGTATTAAAAATGTGATGTATCTTTATTAGTTGGAGATAATTAATTTCTCTTTAATCAATAATTATTTTAATCTCATTATATTTCTTGATGGCTCAAGCTATCAGATCCATCATATCATACAAGGAAGTTATCTGCAGTAAATGGTATTTCGGTAAAAAACTGTCCTAACACCTTTATTAACAAAGCGGTATGAAAAGTCTTACAATGTTGAATCAAATTAATATTTCTCATACCTTTGAACAATTGTCTACTTGTCCTGATGAAAACAATTCTGATCGTTTTATAATTATTTTCACGCATCTGATCCACAAGATTCAAAATAAGAATGTCAACACTAGAACATGAACCATGAATTGAAAATGTTTACCTTGTTTGAATTATTCTTTGAAGTATACACACTAGGCAAACGGAAAACTAAACAAGGAATGAACGAATGTAAAATTTATATTAGGGAGAGGAATTGAATTCTATCTCACACAATAGGATTGAAATGCCACATAATTTTCGTTTTTAACTTCCTATGATCTTGAACAAAGAACCCAGGAAATGGCCACCTTATATCTGAAACTTTCAAATTAAGATCCAATATAACTTTTATAAGAAGCTTTCAATGATTAAATTGGTTTCCAATCACTTATTATAACTCTAAATAATGGTTATTTAACGTTTCCTTTCTACAATTCCTTTTTGTTTAATAAGCTCTTTTTTCTGCCATAGTTTCTCCCTTTCTCTCATCGTGTTATTAACACTCCCTTTAAAGATCTATGTTTAGCTTAAAGACGTCGTCAAATTGGACATCTTTATTCTTATAATTTTTTCAAAGTAAGATTTACATCAATTTTATTGATTTT